>PJEM01011376.1:0-54742 GCA_004023845.1 Helogale parvula
GTTTTCCCAGGAGCCCCTTACCTAGGCGCGCGCGCGGGCAGGTGGGGCGGGCGGGGTCAGCCAGCCGCGTGTCCGTCTGTCCGTTCCAGGGCCCTGCGGCCGCCGAACCGTCTCTACGCGCGTGGTGGGCGGAAGGGACTCGGAGCTGGGGCGCTGGCCGTGGCAGGGCAGCCTGCGCCTGTGGGGCTCCCACCACTGCGGGGCCAGCCTGCTCGGCCGTCGCTGGGTGCTCTCGGCCGCGCACTGCTTTGAAAAGTGAGTCTTGGGGCGGGTGGCCCACCGTTGGGGCGGGTGCGGGGCCCTGTGCACCTGTCTCTTGCAGATCCGGCTCTGGTATCCATCTGAGACCCAGGCCCCGGCTGCAACCAAGTGAGAAAACCCTGTTCCGATTTTTTTTTTGCAGAACGTTCGGACCTCAGGGGGAGGCACCTGCTGTCCCAGTCCCTAAGACCTCGGGTGGGCTCAGGGGCCCTCCCTCCTGTAAAGACCCCTGACGGCTCCCTCCTCTCCTACCAGGAACAGGGATCCCTTTGAGTGGTCCGTCCAGTTTGGAGAGCTGTCCGCCGTGCCGTCCATCTGGAACCTGGAGGCCTACTACAACCGATACCAGGTGGAGAAGATCATTTTGAGCCCCTTGTACCTGGGGGCTACCTCCTATGACATCGCGCTGCTGAGGCTGGCCTCCTCCGTCACCTACAGTCAGAACATCCAGCCCATCTGCGTCGCAGCCTCTTCCTCCGAGTTCCAGAACCGGACCAACTGCTGGGTGACTGGCTGGGGGAACGTCAAAGAAGAACAAGGTGAGGCCGGGGGCAGGTGGGGAGTGGCCGGGGGGCTCTGTGCTCCGCCGTCCATTCCGACCACGCCGGCCTCAGCAGCCCCCACCCGGGTCTGTGTGCGGCCGGGTCCCTGCGTGCAGCTGTCCCCACACCCCGTTCCCTCTGCCTTTCGGAGACTGAGCCGGAAGTCACAGTGAGGGGCGGCCAGCTGGGCCCGGGCGCGCTCCCCACCGGCCTGCAGGAGCGCTGGGGTTGGGAGAGGTCCTGTGAGAAAGGCTTCTCTCCACTCAGCAGGCCTGCTCCCCAGCCCCCGGCCATCCAGCCTCCCTGCTTTGGCTCTTCCAAACCTTCTGCGTCCACCTGCTTTGCCTTCTTGCCTGGAGCTCTGAACCCATTTCTCTATCTTTGCAACGTCACATCATCTCTGTGCCCCAGTTCCCCGCTAAATCTCTGGGGTTCCTTAGACAAGCATGAAGCATCACCCGCGCCCCTCTGGCCCGAGGTGCCCTGGGTCTCGAGCACCACAGACCGGGCGTGGTTGCTCTCCATGGCCGGGCCCCTTCCCGCAGCACCCCTCACTCCGCAGGGAGGGCGGACGGGCTCCTTGGGGGGCTGCTGTGAGCCTGCGCTGATCTAGGCCCTGCACACTGAGGAGCGAGCAGGGTGAGGTCTCTCTTCTGGGCCCTACCTGTGAATGAGGCTGGGGCCATATTTATACCTGTTTTATCGAGGAGGAAAGAGAGAGAGGTACGGAAGTGGCCCAAAGGCCCCTGCGAGGGGTCAGTGGAGCAGCCAGGGCTCGCTGGCCGAGATAATAACGTGTCCTTAGGTCACCCCTCTGGGATTGGCGGGTGGGCATGGAGAAACCCGTGCTGGTCCAGCCTTCCCATAGAGGTGGGGCCCTTTCCCTTCCCTACAAGGGGCTGGATAGAGCATCCACTGCCGCAGACTTCTCCCGGCCCAGAGGGCTGAGTGGGTGCAAGCCGAGAGACCTGGCCACCAGACTCCCTGGCCTGAGGCTGACAGGTAGTCAGGTCCGGCTCCAGCCTCCTTCTCGAAAGTAGGAGGTGACTCTGGACGCCCCCTCCCCTTGCCTGCTAGCGGGCTTCGCTCTCCCTCTTGCCGGCTGGGACACCCCAGGCCGGGCATCTCCTCCCCTGTGCCTTGGCGTACTCACCTGCAGAACAGGATGAAATGGTTCCCACGCCACAGGGCCGTTCTGGGGTTTAAAAATGCTTGTACCTCCGGGTTTAGCAGACTTCCGGGCAGGCCCATGGTTCCAGCCACCGTGGTTAGTGTCCTCACACCATCCTCCCAGATTAGCCGGTGGCTCGGCCTCACGCGGAGGAATTGGACAGATTTGGGTCCATGATGGGTTCGGAGCCTTCCCTGGCGCTTTGCCGGGGGGGGGGGGGGGGCGGTGCTCCGCCCCGGGCTTTCCTCACCCTGGAGTGTGTACCGATCACACAGTGCCCCAGGAGGGCCCCGGAAGCATCTGGCGGGCAGCGGGACCACACTGACCCCGACGCTGCCCGGCTGTGTCGGGTCCGCCCGCCCTGGCGCGGAAGCTGGGTCTCTGGAAAGAGCGGTGGCATCGGGTCTCTCACCCGCAGCCTGCTGGGTGCTGGCCCCAGGGGCCCTCTCCCCCACCCTGTAGCCTGTGCCACGCCTCCCAAGCAGACAGCAGAGGAGAGGCTCAGGGTGCCGTCTTTCTCTGTCCCCTCGGCCCCCGGGCAGTGCTGCCGGCCCCCTACATCCTGCAGGAGGTTCAGGTCGGCATCATAAACACCACCATGTGCAACTACCTGTACACACAGCCTGTGTTCCGCTACGACATCTGGGGAGACATGATGTGTGCCGGCGACTCCCAGGGCGGCAAGGACGCCTGCTTCGTGAGTGTCCCTCCCCACCCAGCCAGGGGCGTGTGGGCCCTGGCAGCCGCCACCCAGCCCTGGGCCGACGGCAGCCTGCACCTCATGTGGTCCGTGTGTCAACCCCACAGGGTAGAGACTAGTGTGTCACTTTGCAGATGCAGAAACTGAGTCCTGTTCCCTTGTGGGATGGGGAGTAGGATGTGCACCCAGTCGGCCTGGCTCCTCAGCCCCTCCTGCCATCCCTTCTCCACCAACCCCTCCGGCGCGCTCCCCCCCTCCCCCCCAGCAGGCCTGGCTCACCCGCGCTGCTCCCTAGGGTGACTCCGGCGGACCCTTGGCCTGCGAGAAGCGAGGGCTGTGGATTCAGGTTGGAATCGTGAGCTGGGGATCGGGCTGTGGGAGGCCCAACCGGCCCGGCGTCTACACCAGCGTCAGCAGGCACTTTGGCTGGATCCGGACGCTGATGGCCCGTGGGGGCTCTCGAAGGCCGGAGCCCTCTCCGCTGCTCCTGGCCCTGCCTGTGCTCTGGGCCACCCGGCTCCCGCAGCTGGCCTGAGCCCCACAGACCCCTGCGAGCTGCGGCCATCTGCTGAGCCAGCGCCGTCCCCCACCCTGTCCCTTTTCCAATAAACACATCAGCATGTCACAGTCGATGCCTCGGAGAGCATCTGTGGCCCCGGAGGCGCCCTGGACGCCCTCACGGCCGCCGGGCCCAGCCCCTACCTCCTACATCGTGCTCCGGCTGTCTGCGCCGTGCAGGTGTGGGTGCCAAGCCGCAGAGCCCTCTCTGGTTAGTTCAGAGAGAGAGTCTCTGGGAGGAGGTTAGTGGCCCCAGGGTCGCTGGGGGCGCTGTGGGGGGGCAGCGAGCCCCCGCACTCATGCCCGTGTGCCCCTCCACGCAGTCACCAGACGCTCCTGGTCTTACCTGCCCCCCAGAGGTCGACCTGGGACCAGGACTGGGGTGCGGGAAGTTAACTTGGGAGGTGACTCCGAGAACCCCGGTGAGGAGGGAGACCGAGGCAGGGAGGGAAGAAATCCGACGATGTTTGCCCACATGCGGAGGACCCCCCCCACCATAGGCAGCTGGCGCAGAGTCCTGCTGGGCCTGAGAAACCACAGGGGCAGGGCTCGGCCTCCCCTCCAGGCAAAGCCCCCTGCTCAGCTGAGACCCGGGGAGGGGGGCTGGGAGCGGGCCCCGGTTCCCCAAACAGGGAGAGGGGGTGAACGCTCCTGGGCGACCCAGACCCAAGTCTCCCCGCCAGCTGGAGAGGACCCTCCCCTCCCTGTCTACTCACGCAAGTACGCAGGGCCACCGCGGCCTCTGCGGGGGGGGGGGGGGGTGTCTCCGTGTTCCTCCTCCCTCCCTCCCTCTCAAAGGGAGGGGTTCAAGTCCACACGCAGCAAGGCAGGCAGACGCAGGACTCTCACGGCAGCTCCCCGCTGCTCCTGGGCTCCTGGCCGGGCCAGGCACCCGCCCCTGCAGGGACCCGACCGCCGCCTGCCGCCCCTCACCCCTGCACCCACACAGTTACCTGGCATGTGCGTGACCAGCTCTTGTCTGCCGCGGCGTCCCCGCAGGTACTCTTCTGTTTCTCTAGAACGTTCCCTCCTTTTCCCGGTGGACGCCTGCTCTTCCTCCAGGCTTCCGAGGTGACTTCACTCCTTCCGCTCTGCTGTCCTGGTCGTCACACCCCTCACGGTTCTTCGTGCCATGTCTTGGTCTGTCATTCAGGGCTTCGCTCCGTGGGCGGTCCCGAAGCCTGCGGTGGCCCCGCACCGACTGTGCAGGCAGGTGCCCTTTGTGGTGGAGATGCCCCACGACCCCGCCTGAAATCCGTGCCACCCGCCACCCTGCCCAGGGGTGCACGTGATGCTGGACGTGTCCCGGCTGGGGCGGGAGTGCGCCCCGGGGGGCCCTCTGCACTTGGCCGTGGGGTCATCACAGGCCAGCCCTGGGTCCCTGGTTCTCCCCACAGCGTCCACCGCCCGGACTCCCCTGCGCCAGGCCGGAGATGGGAGAGCTCCCAGCCGGCCGGGGAAGGAACGGGTGGCCTCGGCCGGGCCACTCAGGGCTCGTCACCCCTCCACCCCGGACCCCTCCACCTCCTACAGTCACGCCACCCTGCCCCAGAGAGTGGCTTTGCTGCCTCCGGACAGCCGTGCCCCGCATCAGCCCCCGTCAGGACCCCGTCACTTACTCTGGACTGGCTCGTGCCACCGCCCCGGGACAGCTAACGTCCCCGACTGCCGAGGAGGGCGTGCGAGGTGGGGACGTGGGAGGCCCTCTGTGGGGAGGAGGCTGGAGGCTGGGTGAGGGGTGGCCAGACAGTAAGTGACTGTCCCTTGTATTTTCCCACCCGCCGGTGTTAACAGAAAGGGGCCTCGTCTTGGAATCGAATCCACAGAGACAGTGAAACCTGCAACTTTCCTCTTAAGCTTTAAGACCATCTTTCCCTTGGAGTCAAGATTTTTTAAACATAGTCTTTGTAGGGCAGATGTTAGTTTATTACACTCATGCTTATGATTCAGTTGTAGTAGAGGTGGTCTTACCCATGTATTTTTTCTTTTCCTTTCTTTTTTTTAATTGTTAATATTTTATTTTTGAGAGAGAGAGTGGCGGAGGGGCAGAGACAGGAGAACAGAGGATCCAAAGTCGGCTCTGCACAGACAACATCGGGCCCGACGCGGGGCTCGAACTCACAAGCCCTGAGATCATACCCTGAGCGAAAGCTGGACGCTCAACCGACTGAGCCACTTGGGCGCCTTTTCCTTATTTTCCAAAAAGTCAGAAAGCCAGAGCAGATTTTTAGACAGCCAGGATAGCTATTTCCCTAATGCACACAAAATTATGGAAAAAATGAAGTATTTCTGAGAGATTCTAAACGTAAGCACGACCCAGAGCTGTGGGGGAGCAGGCTCACGAATTCCTTACACTTCCATTAACAGGTTATAAAAAGCTTAGGGCAGAAAGCTGTGGCCACGGGGTAAAGGCGCCCGAGGTCCGTCAGCGAGAAATTGCAACGGGGCCACTGGTGACTTGTGTCCCCTGCAGGAAACTACTTCCATCTGGCGCCAATATACTTTAATCACAAACACCACGCGCCCGCCAGACCCTTCGCTTCTTACACACATGTTAACCATACCGCCTGATTGTTTTCTACACCGTCACCCGTGTGTGGGGCTCTTGTCCCCTCCCGGCCACTACCCTCTCTCGTTTTCATTTCTGCATCCGCCTCTTGCTGGGCAAGAGACAACTCCAGACTCACAGGCTGCGACCCAGAGCTGCGTGTATACATTTTGGCACCCGGAGAGCGGGCGCCCACACTCCTCACCCCGGGTGACAACGGGATGGGGGATGACCGTCTTTGGAAATCATTTCCAGACTGTCTTCACCATCCAGATACTATCGCGTTGCAATCAGAAAACACAGCCCATAAATGTATTTGGAAACCAAACCAGAGTCCTGTTGGGGGTGTGTGTAGACAAGTGACTTTTTTTCAGGCTGATGGAAGAGACTCTGCACATGCGGACTCAGGCCACCTGCTTCCAGCCGAACTCCTGCGCCCCCTGGTGCTCGCAGGTGGTGCCGCGGGGTCTTCCAAAACCTGAGAAAAAAAATGTTACTTTGGGTTTTGAATTCTAGACCCAGTGAACAAATAAGTGGAGGGGAGGCGACACGATGTCCTTCTCAGACAGGAGAGCTTCCCAAGGCGACCTCCCGCCTCCCTTCCCGAAGGAGGTACCTTCATGGGCAGAAACACAGAGCCCATGGCTCTCTGCGTCCTAACCTCCAGGAACGGAGTATGTCATTTTAGGGGTGAAAGACACTGCAGATGTCACTGAGGCAAGGACGTGACACGGGGAGACCATCCTGGATCGTCCAGGTGGGACCGGTGTCATCACAGGCGGCCTTAAAGGGGAAGGGGTCAGGAGCCTCGCAGCGATGCCCCCTGAGAAGGCAGGGATGTGAGGCGTGGTGGTCACCATCTCCTGCTGGGAAGCAAGGAGAAGGACAACCAGGAGCACTCGGGGGGAGGCGGCAAATCCCGGCTCCAAAACCAGCCGGCGTCTGCTCCAGCTCATAGCCGGGCGGCGGCTGGAGGCAGCGTGTGTCTGGCGGAGCCCCTGTGCCCTCTCTGCGCCCAGCGGCGGGGATGAGAGCGGCACCTCGCGTTTTCATGCCAGGCACCTGCGCTCCCGACGCACTGCTGGGTGAGTGACATGAGCTAATGGGTGCAGCGGTTAGGACAACGCCCGGCATCGGCGGTCACAGCCATCACCGCCACCACCACGCTATCGGGCCTGTCTGCACCCAGCTGGCAGGGCTTTGAGAGGCCGCGGGCTCCCAGCCCGTGAGGCCCGGGTACCCGGCTCGTCGGCTCGCTGCTCCTACTCCAGGTCAGGCTGGCCCAGCGCGGCCGCCTCCCGGCCACGTGCCCGGAAACATTTGTTTCTTGCTGCAGTACCTTTCTAGGACTTTGCTAAAATGCAACAGAAATCTGTAAGAGGGGGGTGCCCGGGGGGCTCGCTCAGTTGAGCATCTGACTCTTGATTTTGGCTCAGGTTATGATCTCGTGGTTCGTGGGTTCAAGCCCCATGTCAGGCTCTGCACTGACAGCAAGGAGCCTGCTTGGGATTCTCTCTCCCTCTCTGCTCCTCCCCCGCTCATGTCCCCCCAAAATAAGTAAATAAACATTAAAAAAAAGAGGGGCACCTGGGTGGCTCAGTCGCTTGAGCATCCGACTTCTGCTCAGGTCATGATCTCACAGTCTGTGAGTTGTAGCGCTGCATCAGGCTCTGTGCTGACAGCTCAGAGCCTGGAGCCTGCTTCAGTTTCTATCTCTCCCTCTCTCACTGCCCCTCCCCTGCTCGCACTCTGTCCCTCTCTCTCTCTCTCAAAAATAAAGCTTAAAAAAAAGAAAGAAACCCCGTGTGAGGAAATGCAGTGAGCAGCGTTCCCTGAATTGACCTAACCATGGAACTCTTGTTTTAGGGGAATTTCACGACAGACCTGTGACATGTTGCCCCGTGTCTCTGGGCCGAGCTGGGTCCTGGTTCCATCCGGTAGGATCCCCTGATCCCACACTCGCCATCTTCCTGGGGGGATTCTGATCTCTTTCAGCTCCTGTCTCGGCCGTGTGCTCCTTCTGACACCAGGGGGCAGTGGCGCGCTGCAGCCGCCCCGCCCGCGCTCACCTGGCGGGGAGGAATGTGAACTACCTGAGCAGGTGCAGGGAAATGCGGTGACATAAGGCGCCGGAAACAACGTTCATTTCCACCCACTTGCTTCTCTGTGATGAGGACCCGGCCCTCCGCCCCCCCGTTGCCATCGGCCCCTCCCGTCTCCAGCCTGAGTAGCGTCGGTGCAGGACCCCTTCTCTCCAGCCCCACGAGGTCTCTCCGTGACCCAGGCTGAAGGCCAGGGGCGAGGCCTGGCGTGCAGAGCGTCTGCCCACAGGGCGGGCCGACTTCCTGCGCACGAGCGCCGCGGATGGCGGCTTCAGGGAACCGGCGCACGGGCTGCGGGGGGCGGCTCGCTCCCAGCCAGGGACAGCCGTTCATGACCACGGGAGAAATGGTTCTGTAATTATGACCCAGACTCGTTTGTAAAGTAACAAGAGCTTTGGGGCGCCTGGGCTCAGTCTGCTAAGCGTCTGACTCTTGATTTCAGCTCAGGTCATGATCTCATGGTTCCTGGATTCAAGCCCCATATCAGGCTCTGCAGGGACAGTGCAGAGCCTGTTTGGATTCTCTCCCTCTCTCTCTCTCTCTGCCCCTCTCCTGCTATCTGTGTCTCAGAATAAATAAGCTTAAAAAAAATTAACCACCTTCACGTAAATCTCTGTTTATAAATCTCGGCACACCTTCCTAATAATTTCTTAGGCTAACTTTTCTAGGAATGCTTCACTCAAACAGGCTTCCTGTTTTCAAAGGTTTTTCTAAACCACGAGCGGGGCCCCAGCAAAGTAAGAGGGGCCCATTTCCCACAGCATTTTTTTATGTTCTTTATTTTTGAGAGCCAGAGAGAGACAGTGGGCACAGGGGAGGGGCAGAGAGAGAGGGAGATATAGAATCTGAAGCAGGCTCCAGGCTCTGAGCTGTCAGCACAGAGCCCAACGCAGGGCTCAAACCCACGAACCGTGAGATCATGACCTGAGCTGAAGCCAGACGCTTAACCGACTGAGCCACCCAGGCGCCGCCCCCCGCCGCCCCCCAGCGTTTTTGACACTGAGGGCTTCCACTTTTGTAGCCTTGGTAAGCTTATAGGTTAAAAAAAAGCTTCCTCATTTTTAAAAGAGTCATCACTTTGTTTCTGTAAAATCGGTCCAGTCAATCAAAGCTGTACAGAGAAGAGAAGGGGAGAAATAGAAAAATGGCCTAAATCCCATCATCTGGAAATAGCCATCGTTCTGTTTGAACACTGTTCCAGAAATCCGTTTGGAAAGGCAGGTTCAAGGGCGGGCAGGAGGAAGGACGGGTGAGCTGGGTGGGGTGGGGACCTGCTTCCCAGACATCCCCAAACTCCAGAGAACGAGGTGTTCACAGAGAGGACAATTCTCTAAGAAGTTGGACCCTGGCTCTGTGGTGGCGGCTCTCAAAGGAGAGAGGCAGGTGGAGTCGAACTGATGGGGCAGGGGTCTCAGTGGGCCTGGGGGTGAGGTTCTGGCCACTTGGAAGTGGGAGGCAGAGGGTCGGGGGCTCAGGAGAGGTTCCCTGACTGTTTAATGCCCTGTAATGGGTTAGACTGTGCCCCCCCCCCCAAAACGCTAAGTCTGCTCAGAACATCCGATGTGACTTTATTTGGAATAAGGGTCTTTGCAGGTGTAATCCAGGTAGAGATCATGGGGTTATCCTGGATAGAATTCAGGAAGGCTGTCCTTTCAGGAGACAGAAGAAGAGCAGACAGACATGGGAACAGCCCCCGGGAGGCCAGAGAGTGGAGCTCCGGGGATGTGGCGATGAGCCCACAGCGACCAGATGCCTGGCAGCTGCCGCCAACTGGAAGAAGCAAGGGAATGTTCTCTGGTAGAGACTCAGGCTGCAGGGGGTAGCGTGCGGATACCTGGATTCTGGGCCCCCCCGCCGCCAGCGGCAGGGGGTGGGGGGGACACCTTCCGTTGTCCTGAGCCGCCGCCCGCGGTCATCGGTTAGGTGACTCGGGAAGCCGCATTCCCCCCTCCCAGTTTTGGTTCCTCACGCACTCCTTTGTCAGAAAGTTAACTTTTCTAACGTTTGTAGTCACTCTGACTCGGGCTCCCGGAGACATGTATTTGGTCTGTATTTAATAAACTCCATCCACCATATGAGCTCTTGGTCAGATTAATCTGATCATCTGTTTTTCCCCTAAAAAATGGATAATCCCCCCCCCCAGGGTCCTCCATCTTCATGAGGCTGAGGGTGTCTGCGTGGCCAGCTTGCAGGGCGCGGGGGGGGTGCGGCAGGGGGAAGCTCTTCCGGGGCGAGGGCGTGTTCTGTGTCTAGAAAGAAGTGTGGGCTAGACCGGGGTGTGCATCTGTCGAAGCCCGTGAACAGACACTTCCAGATTTGTGATTTCCTCGTATGAAAACTGTGCTCCTCAACGTGGGGGAAACCCCACACGTCTCCGTCGTGCTGCACGTGACGGGTGTCTGAGGGGAGGCACGCGGACTGCAGCGACGTTGTCACGTGTCAGGGCGTGCAGAGCGGGGACGCACGGACGGATGCACGGTTGGTCATGCGGACAGACGTGCAGTGACGCAGATACACTAAAATGTTAATTGCCCAAGTGCTGAGTATGACAGGTGTCGGCGGTGAAAATCTTTCAACTTTGTTAACATGTTTAAACATTTTTATAGTAAAATGGGGGGGGTGGGGAATGTCTGTTGACTTATACTTGAAAGGCTCTAGCTAGCCTGGGTCTATACTTGGCTTCCAGCCTCTGGTCCACTCGGACCCTCTGCCCTTGGTGTCGAGCCATGTTCTGGAAAGCCCTCGGCGTGAGTGCGGCGCAGGTGACGTTGGCTCGCTGCCGGGGTGGCCCCCAGCCTAGAGGCACCCCCACAGGACTCCTGCCCTTGGCAGCACACATGGGTGGGGCTTCACCATTCTTGGGAAGGAGATGGGCACATGATTCAAAAATCAGATTGATGTGGTCCCAGCACCGAAACCGTCCAGCACCTGGGAGAGGGGGCGCCATCCTCAGTAACACAGAATGTCCCCCAGACTGCGGAGACCTGCACAGTGTCCTGTTCTGCCTCACAGCCTCGTGCACGGTCATCTGCTAGGGGCCCATCTGCAGAGGAGGAAATCAAGGCTCAGAGTGACATGAACGCAGAGAGCAGGGTGAGAACATGGGGCCAATCGGAAGCTCAGGCCCACAGTGACGTCCGCGGCAGGCAGTGTGCTGAGCCCACACGGTCAGTGTGGCCATGAGCAGGAAGGGCCCCCAGAGGGATCAGGAGAGGGTTGGGGGAGGGAGCGCAGGCCCCAGCGGAGTCTCGGGTAGATGCTGACCGGGCCTACAGACGGCATGTTTGCATGTGGTTGTCTTAACCCCCAGCGTGATGGTATTTGGAGGTGGGGCCTCTGGGAGCTGATGTGGTATTTGTTACAGCAGCCACGCTGGCTGATACACCAGGTAACACACGCATGTGCCAGGACAGCCTCGGGGGATCAGAACCTGGGTATCCTGACTCTCTAGAGCAGACACCCGGATACGGTCCGTCTTATTTTCAATACTTGCACTAGTGTAATTTTATTTTTTTTAAATGTTTTTATTTTTGAGAGACAGAGACAGCGTGAGCAGGGGAGGGTCAGAGAGAGAGGGAGACACAGAATCCGAAGCAGCCTCCAGGCTCTGAGCTGTCAGCACAGAGCCCCACAGGGGGGCGCTTGAACCCAGGAACTGTGAGATCATGACCTGAGCCGAAGCCAGATGCTTAACCAACTGAGCCACCCAGGTGCCTCTAACTAGTGTGATTTTAATTACATAAAAGATTAGACAAAATGTCCGGTTGGGTGTCCTGGTTTTCAATAAAAGTTTGAGCTTCTCCAGGGTGGAGTGGAGAAAAATGCTTACCTTAGGGCGTGGCATCTCGGAGAACTTGAGGCCTTCTCGACTGCTGCACTCAGGCTGCAGGGCACAGAGGGGTGCACCCAAGCTCCAGATCCACAGGGCAGGGAGACCGGACTCAACCTCCAACCCCTGCTGGAAGAAAGCCCCGTTGTTTCGGCTCCTGGCAGGGTGAGTCCCAGGCGCACCCGCGGAGGGGATTATGCCCCGCAACTTCCCTCCTCCCCAGGGACAAAGGGCCTGTGTTCAGTCTCCCCCGGGCCAGCGCTGGGCAAGGTGGATGAGGGGGCAGGGCTGCTGTCCTGCAAGGAGGTGCACACATATGTGCGAGCCGTGCGCAGGCCCCTCTTCGTGGGAGAAACGCGTGGTGCCCCAGTGCACCTGTGCGCGTACCCTGCACAGGCCCCACCCCCAGTGCGTTAGAGGGGCGCGTGGGGCTCGAGCGCACGTGTGCGCAGGCCTCCCTGAGTGGGAGGGGCGCGTGGGGCCCAAGCGCACGTGTGCGCAGGCCTCCCTGAGTGGGAGGGGCGCGTGGGGCCCGAGCGCACGTGTGCGCAGGCCTCCCTGAGTGGGAGGGGCGCGTGGGGCCCGAGCGCACGTGTGCGCAGGCCTCCCTGAGTGGGAGGGGCGCGTGGGGCCCGAGCGCACGTGTGCGCAGGCCTCCCTGAGTGGGAAAGGGCGCGTGGGGCCCGAGCGCACGTGTGCGCAGGCCTCCCTGTGTGGGAGGGGCGCGTGGAGCCTGAGTGCACGTGTGCACAGGCCCCACCCCCAGTGCGTTAGAGGGGCGCATGGGGCCCGAGTGCACGTGTGCGCAGGCCTCCCTGAGTGGGAGGGGCGCGTGGGGCCCGAGTGCACGTGTGCGCAGGCCTCCCTGAGTGGGAGGGGCGCATGGGGCCCGAGTGCACGGGTGCACCTGTGCATCTGTTCTGTGTTCACGAACTCTGAACATGCACCTCCCATGTCCTGTCACCCTTGCTGTCTAGGCAGCGGCCGGCGCTTCTCCCAGCCCCCACCCCGGGCAGTGCTTCCCGGAGCTCCGGTCCACATGGACCTTCCTTCTGGGCGGGAAGCCCGGCCAGCCTGGCACTGGGAAGAAGGCACCTGAATTGGCAGCAAAACCTTCAGAAGCGCCCAGCGGCTGCGGTGGGATGGGAACAGAGTGTTCTTTGTGCGGCCGTCAGGCCCTTACCCTCCCCTGTGCCTGCCAAGCTCCCAGGCCCAGGTCGCCCCTGCCCCCCTGCAGCCTTTGGACGCTTTGCCTCCGCTCCCCTCCGCCGGGCGCCTGCCCCCCTCATGGGCCTGATGGCCTCTGGGAGGGGGCGGGGTGCGTGGGGAGGGCAGGTCCGGAAGCCCCCAACTGCCAGCATGAGCGAGCAGGAGCCCGAGCCCTAAGGGCCTCCCCAGGGAGACTGGTCCGGGGCCACCAGGAAGGAGCACCTCTCTGCTCTGGCCGCCCCACTGAAGGTGGGTTGTGCAGGCGGGTGTGGACCAGGCTGGCTGTGCCCCAGGGCGAAAACAGGGGTTCACCAGCGATCGGCTGACTCTGGCAAAGGGCCACAGAACACATGTTAGGTCTTCTGGGCGACAAAGTCTCTGTCACAATTGCTTGGCTCTGCTCTGTGGGATGACAGCAGCCCCAGATGACATGCACATGAATGGCCTTGGCTGTGTGCTCCTAACATTATCTGTGGCAATGGCATTGGAGTGTCCTAGAATTTTCATGCACTATTCTTTTGAATGGTTTCTGAGCCTTTAAAAATGTAGAAAGTGTTCTCCGCTCACGGGCTGAAATAGGCGGGCCTGGGGGTGCCGGATGTGGCCCGCGAACCCCTGGCCCAGGTAGCTGCTGTCTGCACTGGCGGCTCCAGGGAGACAGGGCCCCATGACGCCCCACGAACCCAGCAAGGCGGGCACCACTTCCAAGGCGCTCTGTGCTCACACGAGGCCATTCTCTGTACCCCTTTTCTTGGGACCAGATGGGGCCTTCCCAAATGCCCTGGTTTGCACCGAGCCTGGTTCTGGGGCTGAGGGTCAGGGCTGCGGGCACGGCCTCAGCCCTCCTCAGTCAGGGCTGGCCGCACGGTCACATACGCAGTTCATCGCCAAGTGCACAGGTGTGTTTTCCCTGACATGCGGTCAAAGGACGCAGCCAAAAATGGTCTCATACACCTAATGCCACGCATGAGTCTTCGGTGTTTGGGTCCCTGCACCAATGACAGATGACATAGTCATGGCACGCGGGTGACTTGAGCTCCCCGGAAGGCATGCCTGTAAGCAGGAAGCCAAGGTTCGGACCGGTCTGGCTCCAGCGCCCCCCACCCCCCACCCCGGGGTGACGATTATGTCCCGGTTCTTCTCCAAGGTCAGAGGCCCCGATGGCCTCAGCTCTAACTCGGCACAGAAAGCCTGGACTGGCAGCACCAGCAGGGGCCTCAGAACCCCGGCCCTCGAAGCGTACCCCATTACCTCCCAGGTAAGTCTGGCCCCCAGCGGCCCTCGGGGACACTGGCCTCGAGAACCGCTCTCCCCCTGAGCCCTGCGCCTGCGTCGGGCCCCCAAGGCCAGCCCACTGCAGCTACACCTGTCCCTGCACAAAGCAAAGACTGGCGCCGTCTTCCAAGTGAGGCCGTGGAGGGCCAGCCCCTGGGGGGGTCTCTTCCACCTGGTGCCCGGCACACAGTCCAGCTGTTCAGGGGTCAGAGGGAGCTCAGCCCGAGCTCCAGGAAGCCCACAGGACACCGGGTGCCACACGGGTGAGCCTGGCTGTGCACAAGGTAGGAACCCCAGGCCCCACGGAGCTTCTATGCGCTTCCAGACCGCAGCTCCCCCAGAGGCAGAGACCTGTCTGGCCCAGCTGGGGAGGGCTCTGGGCAAAGCCCCCCATGTTTGAGGGGCAGTTCTAGTCTAAATGCTGGGGAGAGAGAGATCCAGAGAGACAGAGAAACACTTGTCACTCTGTGGAGGCCACCGTGCCAAGACAATAAATGCGGTGTGTCCAGGAGCCTCCCCCAGGATGGCTCTGGGATTCCCCCAGGAAGAGCCCCCGCCCCCCAGCTCCTTCCTGCCCCCCTGGTGGCCCTTGCTCCTTCCTTCTGGACGGGGGCCCACGGGGACGGGGCGGGTATAAAGGGCCAGGCGGAGAGGCCCCAGGAGCAAGACGCCACGGGGCCAGGACTGGGCAACAGGACTCTCCCGCCAGGTAAGGCCATGTACCCCCCATATCCCCCCCAACAGGGCCCAGCCGGGTGGGACGGGGCCCCTCTCGGAGTCACTCTCTTCTCTCCAGGAGCCTCGGGACTCCCCTTCCAGAAGCCATGCTGCTGAGGCTGACGCTCGCCCTCCTGTGGAGCACCGCCTGCTGGGCAGCGCGTAGGTCTGGCGGGTGTGTGCCCTCCGGGCCAGTGGCCCCCCTCGCCTGCCCCCTTTGGGACGCGCCGGGTCTGGGCCCGGCCCTGACGGCAGCCTCACGCTAGTCTCGGGACCCCGCCGTGTGCCTGCAGCGGGTCCGGGGCAGGGAGTGGCGGGGTGCTCCTCTCCGACCCGGTGCCTTCGCCCGCAGAGATGTACGGGAACGGAGGCGGCCAGTACTTCTGCACGACCAAGGACCCTGAGTATGAACTCTCCGGAATCCGGGTGACTCTAGGCCCCCTGGGCATAATGAGGAGGTGAGCAGGGCCTCGGGAACCTGGGGAGAGGGGCCAGCACCTCTGCGCTGGGTCTGCGCTCACAGGGTCCCGGGAAGGGCGGCCAGCACCAGAGGGGCCGAAGGGTGGGCACGGTGGGGCACAGAGGGGACAGACCTAGTGGAACCCCCCAGGGAAGGGGGCGTGTCACCTGTCTCTCTGACCTGTGACCTGGTCAGTATCTGGGGCTCAGAAAGTCCAAGCTGGGCCCGGGGACAGCTCCCCACTGTGGGCAGTGACAGCAGCTGGTGTCGCGGTGACCAGGCAGTGCGTGCCAAGCTCCTCTGATGAATGGTCTCAGTGACCCCCCCAGCCCCTCCCACCTTGCAGGTAAGGAAACAGGCTGGGAGAGGCCGGATGATGAGCCCAAGATCACAGAGCCCGAAATCAGAGTAGGGGTCTGAGGCCAGGACCTCTGTGTCAGCCCAGATCCACGTGCTTGGGGACACATACGTGTAGTGACCGGGCTGCTGTCCTGGCCAGGGGACAGAGCACCTGGGGAGTGGTGACTCAGCCCAGGTGTGGCCCTGCAACCCTTCCCGTCTCCCAGTGTCCAGGTGAAAAACGGACCCTCCTGGGACACCGTGTACGGTAACACGGTACCGGGAAAGACCGAGGAATTCCTCCTGGCTCCGGGAGAGCACATCATAGAGATCTGGGGCACCTACAAAGCGTTCCTCTGGTCCTTGGGCTTCTACACGGATAGAGGCCGCTATGCCATATTTGGGAAGGATGAGGGTTCGAGGTTCATCGCCTACCCGGACAACGACCAGAAGGTGCTCACAGCCATCTGTGGCCACTATAAGATTTTAGGCCTCACGGGCCTCCTCTTTGACTGGGATTATATCTGGGAAGAGGTGCAAGAAAACGCCACTACCCCAGACAGCTGAGTCCTCCTGGGCCCCAGGGACGGGACTTCGGTCAACCTGCTGAGGCCACCCGGCTAGTGCTGGGCTGACGGCACTGAGGTAGCGGAGTCTGGACCCCAAATTGATTGGAATCCACAAATAAATAAAGCTTCTGCAAGAATAGTGCCTTCAGGTGTGCTCCGTGGGGCTGGGGTGCAGCCCAAGCTCTCTGAGCTGATGGGGGGACAGGGGTGCGGGGAGATGGGGGTGCAGGGTGAGGACGGAAGCAGGTCCGACATGCAGGTCTCGGTGATTCTGCCCAGGACGAAGGCCCTGCCTGTGTAGCCCTTGGACTTCAAAGACCCTCAGTCTTTGAGGAGCATGGGCTCCAAGGACGTCCCGACCCTGTCTCTGCCCCAAGCCCATCCAGCTGGCCCCCGATGGCCCAAGTGCAATTCCAGTCTTCTCTGAGTGCCGCGGGCCTCAGGAAAGCCAGACACTCACTCGCTCAGCACACATTTGCCCAGGCCTCCTCCATGCTGGGCCCCCCCCGCCCCCCCCACGCAGGGTTACGAGAAGGAGGGGGCGTCTGACTTCAGCTCAGGTCATAACTCACAGTTGAGTTCGAGCCCCACGTCGGGCTGTGTGCTGACAGCTAGGAGCCTGGAGCTGCTTCAGATTCCGTGCCAACCTCTCTGTGCCCCTCCCCTGCTTGCACACGCGCTTTCTCTCTCCCTGAAAAATAAACATTATTAAAAATATTTAAATTTCACATGAACGAAATCCCATATATGGACTCCTCTGTGTCTGGCTTCTTCCATCCAGTGTTAGGATTTCAAGGTCCGTCCGTGTTACCTGAATGTCACTAGTGTGTCCTCTTCGGTTGCCGGGCAGCATTTCTTCCACTGCACTCACGCTCGGTCCTGTCGGTCCGAGTGCCAGCCTTGGAGCACTTGGGCTCCCGTCCGGCCGTGACGAACAAAACTCCTGCGAACACACGTGCGTGAACCTTCTGCACAGGGGTCTGTGTTCCTCCCGGGTTGGCGTCTGGCGGCCTCGAGCGCTGGGGGCGGGGGAGCGTGTGTCTGAGGTCCTGCGGCCCGCCACGCCCGCTGCCGGTCCCCTCCGGCTAGGCCATCCCAGAAGGGACGCCGTGAGCGCCTTCCCGGGTGCGCGCTGCCCGCCCCGCGGCTTCCTCTGCGAAGGCTCGGCCGGAGCCGCGCCCGGCTGCTCCGCGGTTCTGTGCTGAGCGCCCGCTTCCTTCTACCTCCTGTTCTCACGGGAGGTCTGGACGTCCCTGCTACTGTGACGTAAAGGTCCTTGGACAAACAGACTGAAAACATCTCAGGGCCGCCTGGGGCTCAGGCGGTTAAGCGTTGACTCTTGAGGTCGGGTCAGGTCATGACCTCGCCTTTTGTGATCTCAAGCCCTGTGCTGTCGGACTCTGCACTGGGAGCGTGGAGCCTGCTTGGGATTCTCGCTCACTCGCTCTCTCTCTGCCCCTCCTCCGCTCATGCTCGCTCTCTCAAAATAAACTTAAATTTTTTAAAAACGTGTATTCATTCTTGAGAGACAGAATGTGAGTGGGAGAGGGGCAGGCAGAGAGGGAGACACAGAATCCAAAGCAGATTCCAGGCTCCAAGCTGTCAGCACAGAGCCGGGAAGTGGGGCTTGAACCCACAAACCGTTAGATCATGCCCTGACCTGAAGTCAGACCCTCAACCAAATGAGCCACCCAGGTGGCCCTCTACTTACAGTATTTTAAAATGCATTTAAAAAATAATAAAATAAGGGGTGCCTGGGTGGCTCAGTATGTTAAGCATCCAGCTTCGGCTCAGGTCATGACCTCATGGTGTGCGGTCGAGCCCCACATCAGGCTCTGTGCTGAACACTAGCTCAGAGCCTGGAGCCTGTCTTCAGATCTTGTGACTCCTTCTCTCTCTGACCCTCCCCTGCTCACGCTGTCTCTCTCTCTCTCTCAAAAATAAATAAAAACATTAAAAAAATAAAATAATAAAATATAATGCATTTAGGGAGGGGCGCCAGGCCGGCTCAGAGGAGCGTGTGACTCTTGATCTTGGGGTCGTGGGTCTGAGCCTCACATCAGCTGTAGAGATTACTAGAATAATATTAAACCTTAGAAAATACAAATAAAATGCAGTCGGGCATATGAAAGGTTTAAGTTGGGGAAACCGGACACCCAGCCGCTGAAGGTGGCTTTAGGGACCGAGAGCCAGCTGTTCGTAGAGGCCCCGAGCGCGGGGGACAGACGGGCAGAAAGGTTTCCTCGGACAGACGTGAAGGGGCCGGTTCTCAGGCGCTGCTTGTGGGAGCTGCGCGCGTGCGTGTGTGAGTGTGAGAGTGCGTGTGTGCGTGCGCCTGTCTCCTGGGATTTGGATCCTTTCCCGGGATGAGGGGACGGCGGGGGGGACGGAGGAGCCGCGGCGTCCCTCACGCACCTGCCCGGGCCAGGCGGCTGCCGCGTGTTCCCGCAGCGGTGGCCCCACTGGGTCTTGCGCGTGCCTGCGGGGTGGGTGTTTCTCCCCGTTTTCCCACCACGTGGCGCGGAGTTCTCCTGCCTGTCCCTGTGAGTCCCTTCCCAGGGACTCCCAACCAGCTCAGAGAGGAGGCCGTGAGGGACCTGAGCCGGGGTCCATGGCGAAGGCGGGGCTGCTCCTCCCGGGCTCGGTTCCTGCTTCTCGGCGTCGCCAAACACGGCGCCTCTGGGCAGGAGCCGGCCGGCAGCCCGCAGGGACATCTGAGGAAATTGTAACTACTTCCCCATCTGTGTGCCGGCTCAGCCCTGGACGGACCTGTGTTGGCCACGAATCGTTCCTCCATACACAACACTGAGCTGGGCCGCTCCTGGCCCTGGCGGGGAGGGGGCGCTAGCCCCGGGATTGCCAGAGGCCCGCCAGGGCACCGGGCTGATGAGTGGTGGCTGGGGGAGCCCTTGACAGCAGGTCAGCTGTGCGGGGATGGGCGGGGCGGCAAGGGGGTCAGGAGGTAGTGAGCGCCCTCCATGCCTACGCTCCCCATCTCCCCAGGACCAGACCCCTGACCTCTCCACGACCAGGACCCCCCCACCTCCCTACGACCAGGACCACCCCTACCCTCTACCACCGGGCTCACGAGAACCTCCTCTGCCTGCTGCAGTGGCTGGGGGTCCGGGTGGGGCTTCATAATCGAAATGGTCAGTCTTCTACACGCTCTGCACGAACCACCTCCGGGGGCCAGAGAGAGAAGAGGAAGGGCCGGTGCCGTGCCGCAGTCAAGTTCGGCAGGGAAAACCTTCCTGCGGGTTTCGCTGCTGGGTCAGCCCCTTCCCTCTGCTGGGGGCAGGAGAGGGTACTGGGGGGAGCGGAGCGTCGGCTCGGAAGAGCACGCACACAGGTGTGCACTCGCACACACTCACGAGGGCGTGCCGGACACGTGCGCACACGGGAGGTTTCTGGGCGGAGGTCGTGGGGGGAGATTCGGCCTTGGGCCCGGTGGGCGGAGCTGAGGCCCCAGGTGGTTGGGCTCCCGTGGAAACGTGGCCTTTATCAGATATTAAGCACAAATGTGAGGGAATTAAGGGATTTTGTTTACTTTTTTTTTTACTTTTTTAAAAATGTTTATTTATTTTTGAGACAGAGAGAGACAGAGTATGAGCAGAGGAGGGACAGAGAGGGAAGGAGACACAGAATCCGAAATAAACTCCAGGCTCCGAGCTGTCAGCACAGAGCCCGATGCAGGGCTCGAACCCACAGACCGTGAGATCATGCCCTGAGCCGGAGCGGGACACTTAACTGACTGAGCCGCCAGATGCCCTGGATTTTACTTACTTTGAATCCTTTGTGTCTCCTCCTCACTGCCTTCTGAAAGGTTCTCACGGAGAGAGAAAGCTGGAGACCTGAGCAGAAGAACACAGGGAAGTGGTTAGTGAGAAAGTCCCTAGGAGAGCCGGACTCTGAAGGGCCCAGGAGCCCCTTCTCCAGGAAGGCAGACAGGACAGCAGGGCCCTGAGGGCCACTCTGCATGGCAAGAGAACATTCCAGAACATCCTGGGTGTGTGACTGAGGCAGCAAGCCTCCGGCAGCAGGCTGCTCTCAGCTTCCCTGAGGCATTAACTAAGAGGCTGCCGGGCTGGTCTGTCCCCTGCAGGATTGAGGTCTCCGGCCCTCACTTTCCACTCCCTCTGCTCAGGGCGGACTGCTCCAGTCAGCCCTGAGCTCTTGACCTTGAACCTGGATGGGCCTCACAGCCTTTGTCTCTAGAATGTTCCAGCCACTTCTAGGGAGGGGCAGGGCCTGGGGGACACAGTAGGCAGCCTGGACTGAAAGCAGGTCGCCTTGGCCTCGGAAAGGCCGGGGGAGTGGACGGTGACACAGAGGGTGCGCACATGCCCCAGATCTCAGCCTGCGCCCAGGTCCAGCTTTGTCCCAGCTTCTGAGACGCGGCCAGAGGGCGCTGGTCCCCATGTTGGCGGCGGTTGCCAGGGCCCCTGTGGACTGCCCCGGAACTGGGAGATCCAGTCCAAAATGGCCAGCTTGGGGCGCCAGGGTGGCTCAGTCGATTAAGCGTCCGGCTTCAGCTCAGATCATGATCTCACAGTTCATGGGTTCAAGCCCCGCACTGGGCTCTGTGCTGACAGCTAGCTCAGAGCCTGGAGTCTGCTTCGGATTCTGTGTCTCCCTCTCTCTCTGACCCTCCCCTGCTCACGCTGTCTCTCTCTGTCTCTCAAAAATAAATAAAAACCATTTAAAAAAATTAACAAAATGGCCAGCCTGTGTCCCTGGCGACCCCAGGCTGGTGGCCAGAGTTTGGAAATAAGGGGGCTTCGAGGGGCGGGGCCTTGGCTTGGCGGAGTCACTGCTGGGCAGACTCTGTGACTTGTCCAATCTCGGGACGCTTAGGAGAGTAAGATAATGTTAAGCAGCAAAATCCAGCTGAATGAGTTGGAACACGGCTCGGCTTCATGAAGCATTCACAGGCTGGGCGGTGGAGACCACGACTGGTACAAAATGGAGATCTGTCACGAGAAGGAGGGGGTGGGCAAGGAGTAAGAGCGAAAGAAAAGAGAGGATGGCTGCAGGCAAGGCCGCCTTCCCTTAGGGGAGGGCGGGTGTCCGAGGCGGGAGGCGAGGCCCCGGGGCAGAGGACCCCATGTGTGCTGACCGGACTCTGCCCAGAAAGTGCACCCAGGTCAGGGCTCGGACTCCAGGTGGGAGACTTGACCTGAGAGACGCCATCGGGGCCTGCGGTTTTCTTTGTAACAGTGGCCACATCAGGACAGGCATCCCCCACGCACGGCGGGGCCGCAGGGACCGTTGCCGGCAGGCGAGGGAGAAAGGCCGCTCAGGGTGCCCGGGGCGGCGCGTTTTGGACTCCCCGGAGTGAGGATGCCTTGCTTTGCATCAGCTGCTGCATCCGCCTGCGCAGGCTGCCCGCACAGAGCCCACAGACTGGGTGGCAAAACACTCGTGCCGTCTTGGTCTGGCTGCTGGGAGTCGGAGACCAGGTGGGGGGCTGGCTGCTTGCCCCACGGCGCTCAGGCCACCTCTCCCGTGTGCGCGGTCGCATCCATCCACAAGCTGGTAGACGTGCGTGCTTCCCTGACTCCCTGGAGCCTCCCGAAGCAGCTGGAAGAGCCCCTGGAGGAGGACCCTCCTCTCTGTGGGGAGCACAGGTGGGGGCCGGATGGTCCTGTGGGGCTAAACCCCTCCCCTGCTGGAACTGGGCCTGGGAACCTTAAAAAGACCATAACATGTACTTCAATACAGTAAGACAGTTGTGACACACAATAAAAATGAATAAAAAATGGGAGGGGGGAGAAGACATAAAATACGTACCCACATTTTTTATAAAAACAACACAGCAATTTGTAGCCTCGTGGTGCTAAAGCGGCTGCTGGCGCTTAAGCATCACATGTACATCCAAGACAAGGAGAAGAAAGGATGGGAAAGGATGCCAGCTGAGTGCGTCCCTTTTATCAGGAAAGACAGTCTTCCCAAGAAACCATCGGACATCTGCTTTCCTCTCCTGGGCCAACGCTCAGTCCCACAGGCTCTTGTGACCTTGTGGGAGACAATGGAAGCGAGCGCCTCACTTTTCCGGTCTCTGAGGTGGAGGAAGCAAGGGAGGGGCACTGGCCACAGCAGGAGGTCCGGGTGTGTGTTTGCACACTCATTCTGGATGGGAGAGCAGAGCAGAGTTGTCAAGTCCCAGGTGTGGGGTGGAGGTCCCCTCAAGGGTTAAAGACCTGAGGAAAGAGCCTGTGGAGGAGAAGCCAGATTCAGCCTGCAGGGGAGACAGTTCCTGCCGGAATGACATTTGTCACTGCGGCCACAGCCCCGCCCCTGCCCTTGGGGAGGTGAGGGAGCTGCGAAGATCGGTTCCCTGTGGGAAGTGAGCTGTTGGTGCGTTGGCCCCACCACGTCCCCTCAGGGGACCACTGGCCCCAGGGGCAGGTTCTCCTGCGGCCCCCAGGGGCAGGTGGAGTTGGGGGACACAAAGCAGGGGGTCTCCCCACCCAGAGTGCTGCAGATTTGGGGTGTTCCGGGCTCTGCTGGCGCTGGGCCCACTACGTTTGCAGTTCCTGGACCCCCCAGCCTGATAAGGGAGGGGGAAACCGATGTCCTGTTGCCGCTGGGAGCCAGGCGTGCGCCCCACCCAGTCACCTGTGAGGCCGCCTCTCCGCCCGGCAGGTATTTATGCATCACCCCCTCAGGGCCTCCATCAGGATGACATTTGAGGGGGACCCTCTGTTCAGTGAAGGGGGGCAGAGGGTGGGGTGGAAGATCCACAGGCAGGGGAGAAACTGAGGGACAGAGGAGGGGAGGGAGGGGACGGGATGGGGGAGCGGCAGGGGTGGAACCTGCAGGTGAGGAACAGAGGGTGGCCTGGAGGACAGGGGTGGGGGCAGGGGGGCTGGCGCCAGAGCTGAGGGCAGGGGACTTCCGGGGGGGGGGGGCGGGACAGAGGCCGAAGGAGAAGGCTGGCCCCCAGGTGAGCAGGAGGCGGGTTCAGGGTCTGCTTTTTAATCAAACCAAGCCCCTAGCGGGTACTGGGACCTGGTGATGACAGAGGGGACCAGACCACGTGAGCAAGGCCTCGGGAGGTCCTCCCAACAAAGGACACGAAGGTACCGAGAAGCCAACAGGCCAAACCCCGCAGTGCCCCGCGCTGGCTTCTAGAAAACTCCATCACAGACAATCTGGAGTTAGAGATGCTTGGGAAGCAGAGTGCTGTTCTCTCTCCTGCAGGACTGGACCTAGTTGCTCTAGAATTAATCTTTTTTTTTTAATGTTTATTTATTTTTGAGGTGGGGGAGGGGCAGAGGGAGGGGAACAGGAAGGAAGTGGGCTCTGTGCTGACAGCAGAGAGCCCGAGGCGGACTTGAACTCAACCCGGACACCACGAGCTGAGCTGAGGCTGGACGCTTGTAACGCTGAGCCACCCCGACGCCCCTAGAATGAATCTCTCTTTGTGACCACGTGAGGTTCACAGACTCAAGTCCTGCACATCTCACTCAGTGCAGGGAGTCCCAGGGCGGCTGGGACAGAGTTCCACGTGTGGGGGTGGGGGTGGCCTGGTCCAGGAGGCTAGGGCTCGGGCTGCAGAACAGGGGGAAGGAAGGGGGAAGGGGGGTGTTAACCGGCTGGGAAGTGGGCAGACCCCTCTGTAGCCTGGGACTTGGTGGCACCCGCTGTGGGCAGGGGCCAGGTGCCTCAAGCCCTAGGCGTAGCAGGCCTGGAGACCTGCTGTCTCATTGTTTTGCTCCTGCCTCGGCTGGATGGCTCACAGAATCAGCAGTGAGTCACTCCGGAGTCAGCTCCTGGGGGTGCAGAGGCCCTGGCCGCCTCTGCCCAAATCCGGGCCACCTGGTTCTGAGGGGAGGGAGGGGACACCCACTCTCACGGGGGCGGGCTTCTCCTCGCTAGTGCAGTTTGGAAACCCAGCGGCGGCAGGCTGGGGGCCTGGACTGGCCAGCACTCCCCCTTGCCACTGGCAAAGCTGGGCCTCCGGGACCGCCAGCCTCCCGCCTCCTCTCTGTTTGGCCTCCTGGTGGGAGGGGGGACACAGAAAGGAAGCACAAAGGCCAGGGGTCAGGACGCTGAAACACAGGTGGGCAGGACACCTAGGTCTCTGGCCAGGCGACCAAACTCATACCGACGTTCCCCCACTTTAATCCCAAGTGGACCCTGCTTTCCCAATGTCATACCTATAAAAACAGGAACGGGGGAATAAATAATTTATTGCAATTGGAGGAATAAATAAGATATGAGGGCGGGGCTACAAAGAACTGTACAAAGTATGAACAAGGACACACACACACACACACACACACACACTGCGCGAGGGCGGGGCTGGGAGGCCGCTCGGTGCCGGCACGCGGGCGCCCCCCGGAGGCAGATGGCTTAATTACAATAGCGGAGAACGCACCTGTCAGGCGGCTCCCCAGATCCCTAATGAGGGGCGCCCCCTGGGGGCCCCCGCCCCTGGGAGTGCCCGCGGAGCTGCACCCCTTGCACGATCCTCATTACCCAGGAGCGGTGGGCGGCCAGGCTGATGTAGACGCCGGGCCGGTTGCGCTCAGCGCAGCCCTCGCCCCAGCTGATGATGCCCGCCAGCAGCCAGGCGCCCTCCACCTGGCACATCAGGGGGCCCCCGGAGTCGCCCTGCGGAGAGGGGGGGAGGTTAGGGACCCATGCCCTGGACAGAACCCAGGACCTGACACAGTGTGGCAGACGGTTCCCTGGATGGTACTGGAACCCCAGCAGGGCCAGGAGGGCCGGGCCGGGCAGGCCTCAGGCTCACTTCTGGTGAGAAGCACTTTGTGCCTGACCTCCCTCAGAGCCCAGAAGCCAGGGAGTATGGCTGCTTGCTTACAGGGAGGAAACTGAGGCTCAGAAGGAAGTACTGGCTTGCTCAGATTGGCATTGTGGGCAGCGAACTAGGGATTGCAACCAGGGCCTTCTGACGTCCAGCGTGCCGTCCTCCCCACGGTGATGGGGACCAGGGCGTGGGCCCCCCCGCAGGAGAAGGCAGGCTCCCAGAGGGCGGGGCCTGGCTCGCCCAGGACTCGCAGTGCGTCTGGCTTGTGGCCGCAGGGCCGCGCGGAGGCCAGGTTCTGTAGGCAGCTGGGGGGACTTACAGGTCTCAGCTGATGGGGGGGGGGGGGCCAGCGGGCATGGCGGGGCTTGGTGGGACAGAAGTGGGAAGAAGGCCAGTGCTCACCAGACACGCGTCCCGCTGCCCCTCCAGGTAGCCGGCACACAGCATGTCCTCGGTGACGGCCCCCTGCCCGGCTCCCCGCCAGTACAGGCGGCTGCAGACCTCCGAGTCGATGATGGGAACCTCCAGTTTCTGCAGGGGCTGGGGCTGCGGCAGGGGCACTGCGGGCAGCGAGGGCGGGTCAGGCTCGGAAATCTCTCTTTGTTGGCCCCCCATTCTCCCTCAGCGGCAAGTCCCAAAGGCTAACGCATCACCTGTGTCAGACTCCCAAATGCGTGTGGAAAACCCACATTCCAAGACTCCGCCTCTGGACCTACTGGATCTGAACATGAACCTGTGCCTGAAACTCTGAATCTTGAACAAGTTCTCCGCTGCCCACTGGGCCCGGCCTGTCCTGCCCCAGGCACTGCCTCATCCCCGGGGCACGGGGAATGCCACGGAGGAAGTGTCCCATAAAGGACTCCCTAATGCTGAGTGTCATTGGGACGCGAGGAAGCCCCACGGCCCACGGGGACTGCAGACCCTACCCAGTCCTCACAGGAGCCCTGCAGGATGGCTCTGGGGAGGCTGTCTGCAGCCTCAGACTTGGGGCGACCACCGGACATCTGGTGTCATTTCTCTTAATTCTTTTGGAATCTGGTTAAAGTCCCGTTTTTCTGACACTTTTTCCTTTCTTACCCCCCATTATCTTTCTATTCTTTCACCCCCCATTGTCTATCTACCGACCTTTTTCTGCCTCTCTGCCCCTTACTCTATCTACCTTGTATCTCTAGATGATGTTTTCCAAACCTCCAGACTTGGTCTGACAATCATCCCAGTTACGGAGCCTACTTCCTCCTGGGAATTTCGCCTGCAATGACGGCATGCTGCCACCAGGGGGGTGTGCCTGCTCCCACTTTGGAATCTCGGGCTGTTTCATGTTCACGTACTCAGCCTGGCCGCGTGCTTCCTTCCAGCCATTCCTAGATCACTGAATAGCCTCGGTGACCTGGCTGTGGCTCCCTCAGAACACAGCCACGATACGTTTTAACTAGAAAGGACCTAAACTTGTCCACCTAGGTTTCTGGGACTTCACACCTCTGGATCGACGCTCACTTTTTCTTCCATCCCTGTTGTCAGCAGAGTCTGTCTTTTTCCTTCGGCTATGCCCCTGGCTCCTACCCTCTGCTGCCCACTGTGTCTCTGAGTGTCTGCCACCCGGCGTCCCCACCCACCCTGGGCCACCCAGCCCGGGAGAAGCCGCACCTCCATCCCGGATGCTCCCCCAGCCTGCAATCCAGCAGCGGGTGTTTGGAGGGAGGTGGACGGAGGAGTCAGGCAGGCAGATGGGCAGGATTCGCTCAGAGAAGCGGATGGGGTGCTCGAGGCGCACCAGGGCGATGTCCGCACGGGAGCCCTCCTTCCAGGAGTACACGGGGTGGGAGTGCACCCAGGCAACGCCCACCTGCTGGGACCTGGGGCCGGGGTTCCCCAGCTGCCAGGCGCCCAGCAGCACAGAGAACTGGGACGGCTTGTTCAGACTGCTGGGGAAATAGGAAAGGGGTGGGGTCAGCCAGGCACCGGGTGCTGGGGCAGGGGCAGGGGCGGGCAGGAGTGATGGGGACCACACGCGAATGAAGGCCCCTGGGCAGAAGCAGGCGCTCTTCTCTGCGAGGCCCCCAGGTTGGACACAGACCTGGAGGCTGGCGCTGAGTGGGGAGCCCAGGGTCTGGGGCAGGCAGCCTGGGGCACCAAGGGGAGGGGACCGGCCGTGCGCACCCCTTGAAGCAGTGGGCGGCAGTGACCACCCAGCGGCTGGTGAGCAGGGAGCCCGCACAGTGGTGGGTCCCATTCTTCAGGATGCTCACGATCCAGGGCCACTCGGCATCACGGCTGTCCTCGCCGCCCACGATCCGGTTCAGCTGCTGGGGCTTCCCACAGGCCGGGGGCGCTGGCGAACGAGGGTCACGGTTCTGTCACCCCGGGGCACAACCTTCCTGCCCTGCCCGTGCCCCGTGCTAGGCCCTCCCCGGCCCTTCCCTTCCTCTGCCTTCCCCACGGGCCGGCCCCCGGGGCCCTCCCACCTGCTGGTGCCCCCCCAGCCCCCGCCTGGGCCCCTCTCCTCGGAGTCAGAGTCTCTGCTCTGCCTTCCTCTCCTGCTCGACTCCCCTCTCGCCCCACCACCCTCTCTGACCTGCTACCCCACAGACAGACCCAGACGCAGCACCCCCTTCCCGGGCCCCCCACTCACCAGGTATGCTGGCAGCACGGAGGGAGGCTGAGGGCAAGAAAAGGAAGGGTCAGACCAGCAGAGGGGAGTCCCCCGTGCCCAGGGTGCTCTCCAGGGTGGGGCATTTCCCGGAGCCTGGGCAGGGCTGACAGGAGCCTCAGGCTCGGCTCTAAGCTGCGGCCCTACCCTCCCACTGGTTTCCGGTCAGGCAGCCTGAGCCAGGGCTCCGTCCCACCTGCCTGGCGCCTCTGCTGGTGGGTGAGGGCGGGGAACACACTCCTGCCCCAGCCCGAGGCCCCCTGAACCCCCAAGCCCGAGGCCTGGAACGAAACTCATGGTCCCACGAGCCGGGAGGGAGGAGGAAGGCGCTGGACTGCGACAGGAGGGCCGAGGCGAGCTGAGCTCAGGGCCCGGGCGCTTCCTCCGTGTGTCTTACCGTCCTGTGGCAGCCACGGGACGTGGCTCAGAGCAGGCGAGCACCCAAGGGAGGGGGAGAGGGATGGAGGAGACTGGGTCCAGGCAGGGCCCCGAGGGCCAGTGCTGAGTAGGGGGAAGGGGGGAGGCCCTGGGGGAAGGAGGGGGGAGGCGCGGCAGGTCCTCGGGACTCACCTACAGAAGCCAGAAGCAGCAGAGGCGTTAGGGTCCTGAGACGGCCTCCACCCAGGGCCAGGGGAGTTCTGGAAACCACCATGGCCGGTGGGGTGAGGGCACGGCTGGGAGAGCTGTGTGCAGAGCTCCCCACGGGTCACCCCAGGTTTTATCCTGGGAGGTGGAATGCCGTTGGACCAGTCCCCCGAGTGAATGAGGGAGTGAGTGGCTCGGGTCTGGTCACCCCAGGCTGTAGGTCACAGGAGGGGTGGGACTGTGGAGAGGAAATAAGCCGTTAAGGGGACCAGGTGAGGGCTCTAGCTGAGATCCCCACGGCCACCCCCCACCAGCCTGGAGCAGTGGACTCGGGGCTCTGGTTTGGGGGCCCAGGACCTCGGCTCCAGCTGTGGGCCCAGAATCTGGCCTCTGGAGGAGCAGGACCCAGACTCAGGGGTGCAGGCCAGTGGCCTTGACCCTGACTGGGATGGTCCCCAGTTTGCGTGGGGAAGGGAAGGCCTAGGCTGTGGGGTCTTGGGGAGGTCCCAGGGCCTTGGGGAGACGGGGGGCTGGCCAGAGGCTCAGTAACGGCTCCTTCCTCCAGGGGCCCCCATGACTCAGCCAGGAGGCCCGACCGGGCCCTGAACCCCGGGATCCCGTTAACTCACTTCCCAGAAAGCCGTGAATCAGGCCCCCGATGGCCATCTGTCATGTGGGTCCTGTCACTCGGGTGCCCAACAACTCACCCTCGCCTGGACTTCAGGGAAACCCAGGCGGGGCCAGGCGGGTGCCCAGGTGGCCGACTGACGTGGCTGCCGGGGACGTGCTGGGGTGCTGTCTCCCACACCCCGGCCCAGCCCCTGCACACCTAAGATCAAAGGGTAGCTGGGGTACGCAGGAGCAGGGCGCCCGGGTGGGTGCTGCCCCGCGCCCCCCACGCCCAGCAGGAGGGCAGGCAGGTTCCTCCTCCTAGAGGCGCTACCAAGGTGGCCTCTCGTTCCAGTGATCAGCAAACTTCGCGCTGGGAAGGGGCGGGAGACACAGAGGCAGCAGAGTGCACAGGGCCCCTCGGCGCCACCCCCTCCTCCTCAAATACCCTCAGTGTCCCTGCTCTGCCGCTGAGGAAACTGAGGCTGCAGGTGACGCCCGGATGTGAACCCCAATCTGGAGGCAGGAGGCTGGACCAGACTTGGCAGACCCTGAGAGATCCTGATCCAGGGGACGGACGGTTTTCACCCCAGGTCCTAGGAACCGGGGACGGGTGGGCTGGGAGCCTCAAGGGCCCGGGGTGCACCTGACCCTGGTGGGGCTGCCCGGAAAGCGAAGACTGGAGGGCAGGTGGGAGCAGGCCGCGCAGAGGCGGCCAGAGGAGAGGGTCGGGCTGGCGCGCAGGACAGGGTGCCGGCAGGAGCTGGGGGTCCTCCGGGCAGACCCTCGGCGCACCCCACCGGGCAGACCGCCTCAGCCTCTCTGGAGCCCCCAGCTTGGCCAACATGTTCCACCCCCAGAGCCCGGGGGGAGGGGGCGACCCCGCTCAGGCCCTGGGGCTTCAAGAGGCGGCAAGACCCTGTACCAGACCACCTCCCCTGGAGACGGGGACTGTCGATGCCACAAAGGATCGCTGGTGTTTTACTAGAAGGGCAGGAGGTAACTCGGGGTAAACTACAGCCAGACCCCCCCCATCAGGCCGAGGCCCATCCCATCCCGCCCACATATAAGCCAAGGATGGGGGCACAGGAGCCCGGAACTGATACATTTTTCTGTCCCAGCACTGGGGACAGGAGCTGCCGGAGAACACCCTTGCCAAGCGGCCAAGGTGAAGAGCAGACTCTGTGGGTGCTCCCCGCACCCGCCTGCTCCCCATCCTGGGCTTGCTGCTCTACTCCATGGCTAGCCCCAGGCTCCCCCAACCCACTCCCTTTCTGAAACTAAGGTGGCTGGCTTCCCCGGCTCACTCGACAAGCATTGATTGGGCAATGGCTGTACGTCAGGCCCCGTGCTGGGCACTGGGGCACCGCGGCCCAGAAGACACAGGCCCGACCCTCGGGCAGCACGCATCTCCCTGGGGGTGGGAGGCATGTGAGCCAATGATGACGGACAGAAGTCTCAGCATGAGGGAGGGGTGTGGGGAGAGCACAGGGTCGGGCAGGGCCCCCGGAGGGCCGCCGTGCGGCTGGGGGCCGGGAGCTGTGACCCCCCGAGGGGAGGGGCAGTGGAAGGAGGCCCTGGTGGGCTCTGGGTCTCCGTGGGCGTTTGCTGAATGAATAAACAAGCATGGCAGAGGTGAATCTGCAGGATTCTGCCAGGGACGAGCTGTTCCAGAATGCGGCCTCTCCGGTGCCCTACTACCACGCTTCCTGAGAACTAGGTCAGTACCCAGGTGACCCGAGGGACAGCCATGTGTCCTGAGATGTCACTGGTCCCAAAATAGGGTGGCCAGGTAGAGCGCCTCAAGAAGGAACGACAGGAAGGCCTGAAAAGGCAGCAGAGACGGTCGGGCACCAGTCCTGAGCATGGCCCCTGAGACGGGCTCCCTGTTCCCGGCGCGTGAGGACCCCATAACTCAACAGCCGTTCAACAAGACACTTACGGAGCGCCTACTGTGTGCCGGAGTCACACTAGGAGCGCCAGCTGGGTGTGTCCTCACCCACCCTGCCACCCACATGGACATGTGCCCGTCGCCCGTCGCAGGGCCACCGATGGCTCGCAGCCAGGTGTGCAGCAGGGTGGACAGGGCCGCAGATGCACAGAATGAAACAGCAGCTGCAGCTGGCGACACTTAGCCCGAAGAAGCGATGTGCCAATGCCATTTCAGACCCGGGCTCTGGGATCAGGGCAGGTGTGTGAACGGGGGGTGGGGGGGCAGGGGGTAAAATCCAGCGAGCACCACGGGGTGCCTGGCCCTGCCCGGCGCTGCCGGAGACAGAGCGGTGTGGGGACACTGCAGGAGAGAGAATCAATGTCCATCGGTCATTTGGTCCAGCGGATGACAAAGTCACACAGAAACCAAGCCAGGAGGGGCTGGGGGCAGGGGAGGACGGGAATCTCGTCGGGAACTTGCCACCTGAGTCTTCCGGGTGTAGTTGGAGGTCACGCCGGGCCCCCAGGAAGGGGTGAGCAAAGGGTCAGGACAGTAGATCTGAGCAGTCGGAGGGGACAGGCACAGGGACCGAGGGGGCCGGACCCTGCCTGGCGGCCTCCCTGTGCAGGGGACAGGACGGGGACGGGAGGAGTGTGGGGGCCCTTCCAGGGTCAGGGACCGACCAGCTCATGGGCAGAGGGCAGAGGCCACCAGGGGCCCAGGGAGTAGCGGACAGCCCTCAGCGGCGACCCAAGTGCCCGCCCGAGCAGGTACCGCGCACACGTCCACAGCAGCCCCACGTGTGGAAGCCCCGGAGTGGAAACAACCAAGTGTCTGTCGGTGGACGAAGGGACACGCCAAATGGCCCCTCCAGCCAGCGGGACAGATTGTTCCGGCGCAGAAAGGAACGGACGCCGCACACCTGCTCCGGCACCGGCCACAGCACGGCTGAGCTGGCGGGTGTCAGGCTCAGTGAAGGGCCAGGCGCAGAGGGACCCATACTGCAGGGTTCCACTGCCACCGGGTCCCTGAGGTCACAAGCCCAGAGACAGGAAGCGGGGGCGGGGTCGGAGTCCCCGGGGAGGTGGAGACTTGTGCAGCGGAAGGAGGGCGGTCGAAGCCCCGGGTGCACGGGCGCTTCAGAACGGCCCCAGCGGTCAGTCATGTGCACTTTGCAACCGAAAGAACAAAGGAGAAAATCAGAATGTCCCCTTTCATGAACGCCGGAAGTGGTGGCCCCCGTGGCCCACGCGGGGAGGAGTGCCCTCGTCCTGGCCACATAGCCCAGCCCACCAGAGCCCAGCCCGCAGCACCCGCGTCCCCCGCACGTGAGCGAGCAGGCACTCCAAGGAGCCGCTGACTGCGTGCTCCTTCCTCCAAGCCGGGCCTCGGTCTCTCCATCTGCAAGGACCGGCCCACCCTGCCCGCCGCCGCCACCGCAGGAGCAAGCACTGCCCGGGTGAAGAGCCGGCGGCCCCGCAGGGCTCGGGGCCGGATGAGCCACGCCAGGCTGTGCTCCTCTGCAGGCGAGGGTTTCAGGGGCACCAACGGATTTGAGGAACCCGGCCTGCCTGGCCCTGGGGACACTTGGGGACACTGCTCCCTGGCTGCTGCTTTGTCACTGGGATGCCCTTCCTCTGATCTAATCACGCTCCTGAACTCTCCGCACTCTCACACGGGGCTCCCTGTCCTTTGGAGACTTGGGTCCAAAATGGCTCCAACCTATTTCAGGTCCCAGGTCCCGCTCGGAGCCCCTCCTCCCCCGAGCCCAGCTCCCACACCCTGGGCCTCGCATTTTCCTCACGGCCCCTCAGTCCTGGCCAGCCCCGTCCCGGCCCCAGAGCCCCGCCCCTGCTCCTTTCCATGCCTGGTGTCTTGGGACACGCGGTGGCTGCATGGAGGCCTCAAGATGCACACACACCGAATCCTGTCCCCGTCTCGCGGCTCTCCACCCGGGACCCGTGTGGCCTGGGTGCTCCCACAGCCACCCCTCCACCCAGGGTCCCGGGGAGTAAAGCTTTCTCCACTAGACAGCCGCACTGGCTGCCTCGCCGTAGAGCGGAGGTTGAGCACACCCCTGGCGCCTGCCTTCCTTTCTCTGGCCTTCAGGACCCCTCCTCCCCGCACCCTTCCTCAGCCCCACACTTTCTAAATGCAGAGCCCCCGCTGCCTGACTCTGAATGCTGGACGTCTGGGGTCGGGGTGTTAATTATGTGACTCCTGTGTCTCTGTGCTGGCTCATGTCTTCCTGGAGCATAAAGAACTGTTAGTTCCTGTGGTCCACTAAGACCTTCAGGCATTTCTCACACTGCATTTACACCTGCTCCCCCTGACTCGTCTCGTCTCCTTCTCTGGGGCACATCTCTAAGTCAGCCTGCTCCGGAGTGTGCCTTCCATGGCTTAGGGCGCTCTGCGAGGTTTTATTCACAACCTTCTCCTCCCTCAGAAAAGCTGGCCGAGCACTGGATACCTTAGAGCTAATCCGTTTTCCCCTGCTGACTCCTACTGTTCTCATGGAAAAGCAATAACCCACCAGCCTGGGCTGGGGATCTTCGGGAAGGTGGTCAGTCCTCCTGCAGAAACGTAACTGGACGGCCCCCCTGGGGGCCAGAACCCTCACCTCCTCTCCCAACCTCCCAGGGTACACACGGCTTCTCTGGTTGGTGGGAAACCCTTCTACTACCCCCTCCCCTCCTCCCCGGACAAGAACTTCCTCCTCGTGGCTAAGAGCTGGTCGCAGGTGAACTTGGAGCCCCCTCTGCTTTGTCTGTTTACCTTTAAAATAGCACGTCTGGGGCGCCTGGTTGGTTCAGTCGGTAGAGTGTGTGACTCTTGATGTCAGGGTCCTGAGTTCAAGTTCCCCACTGAATGTGGAGCCTACTTAAAAAAAAAAAAGCACATTTACCACAGGGATGTGTTAACAAGGGCTCCGACCAGCTGGCAGAGCTGACGGTTACACTTATGGGGAGTTTGCGAGGGGCTGACATCACAGCAGCCTCCTGAGACCAGCTGTGCACGGAGGGACAATGGACACCACCGAACTCAGCAAAGGCCACAGAACAGGCCTTCCCCTGGTGCCCACTGTGCAGTTCTGGCCCGCGTGGCCTCGAGTGCCATCCACCGCGTGGCCAGTGCATGCCAGAGCCAGCCTCCCCAGCGCTCACTCGGGCACCCGCCCCCTGCCACCTAGGGCCGACGGAGCCTGTTCTCACCACCACACCGACACCGACGCCAGCCTGGAAGGGTGGGTGTTTCTCCGCCACCAGGAAGCATAAGGGAGGCCTCAGGGGGCCGGGCCGGGGGAGCCTGCTGGGAAGGAGGGCAGAGGGCTGCGGGCGCGCTGGCGGAGCTGACCCGCCGGGGACCTGCCGCCAGGCTGGCGGCTTCCAGCACTCCGGGTGATGCAGGAGTGACTCACCGCCCAAGGAGAGAGGGCAGGACCTCAGAGTCGGAGGTCAGAAGTCATGGCCAAGGACTCAGGAAAGGAAGTGAATGCTGCACGGGATGCGGTCGAAGAGGTGGGATCAACAGGTGCTCCGGGCCCTTCCTTCGGGGGTTTCCTACTCAGCCATGACCGAGCCCCCCAGGTGACCTGCGTGGCCACGTCATGCCTGCGGAGAGGAAGCAGGGAACCCCAGCCCCAGCCTCCCCCGCAGGGTGGAGGGCCACCACCCCCACCAGGTTCTCCTCCCCCTCAGCCCTCGGGGCAGCGGGCGGCTGCCGGTTACTACCAACGAAGTGCTTCTGGGTAAGTCAGCGTGGTTCCTCCGGCCAGGAAGACACACAGCTCTGGGACATAGGTCGATGGCTGGGCTGGGGACACCCATCTGGGCTGGGGGTCAGGGTTGGGGTCGAGGGAGGCCCAGCGTGCCTGGTGAGACACAAGGCGCCCTGCCATAGCCCAAGTCTGGGTGCTGAGGCCTTGGGCTCCTGAAAGGCATCTCCAACTAGGGGACCCTGAGACCCCCAGGAACCCCGACCCCCAGGACACCTGTCTCAGAAAAGGTGAGCACCATCCGGCTCTCAGCATGGATCCACTGTCCTGGTGAAGTCTGTGAGCCCGAGTTTAGGTCCGGTGAGCCTAAACCCGTAATAAAGCCCTTTGCTTTTGCATGCATGACTCGGTCTCCGTGGAGGTTTCTGGTTTTTGGGGATGATAATGAAATCTTGGGCATAACACTCTCCTTAACATCAATGTGGCACGAGTTTTTATAAATGCGTATACTTCCAGTTGTAGGTGGAAATAGAAATGCCTACTTCTCCTGGTGGGAACAGAAACTGTATGTGTGATTCACAGAGTCTTGCGAAGCTTGTCTTTTTTATTTTTGAGAGACAGAGAGAGACAGTGCGAGCAGGGGAGGGTCAGAGAGAGAGGGAGACACAGAATCGGAAGCAGGCTCCAGGCTCTAAGCTGTCAGCACAGGGACTGACATGGGGCTCGAACCCACAAACTGAGATCATGACCTGAGCTGAAGCCGGATGCTTAACCAACTGAGCCACCTAGGAGCCCCTATTTGTTTTTTAATGTTTTTTTATTTACTTTTGAGAGACAGAGAGAGACAGTGCGAGCGGGGGGGGGGGAGTGAAGCTTGTTTATGTGTCAGGATTCCACTGCGGGTAAATATCCAGGGAAATTCTCACACAGTTCCATCAGGAGACATATTTAAGAATACTCATTGCGGCTTGATGCTACAAGGGAGGTGGAGGCACCATCCATACGACCTTCTAGTGCTTACTTATATTAGACAGTAAACTGGAAATCGAAAAACTGCATTCTCCAGACACCTCTCTGCTACTACGGTTCTAGAAGAGATTTAGGTTCAGCCAATCATATGCACTCCTGGGAGACTGGGCAGGCATAAGTAAGGGGATTCTGCCACTTCTCCCTTTCTGCCAGCAAGCACTGTTGTGAAAGCGCAACAAGCAACGGGCTTGCCGTTTTTTTGCTGTGGTTGGCCATAGCAGGTATAGTTTGCTTCTGGAACAGTGATAGGAAGCAGGTGTCTCCTGATCAGGACAGTCTCAGGATAATATCAGTCAGCTGCTGATATGAGAAGAGAGAACAACTCTCTTGGTGACTGTAAGAGTTACCTTAAGATGGCGACCGAGCGGCCATTTTGCTGTGGGTCAGAGAAGAACTCCATGCACAGAACCACCCCCACCCTGCAGACCTGGAATGTCCGTGCCACTTGAAAACAGCCAATCATGAAGCTCTAGTTTCCCCCCCCCCCACGCCGCCACTGCCCTAAAATGCCCTTACTTGGTAATCTGCCCTCCCAAGACCAAACCCGGAACTCTTTCACCCATAAAACACCTCGCCCTCCTGGACCGGCACGACTTCCCTGACTCAACCCCTACTCGACTCACGGAACCTCGCCTGGGGGCCGCAGACCCCAATAAAGGCTTTCTTGGCTCCATAAAAAAGAAAAGAAAAGAAAAGGGCACCAGCCGCCTATGGCCGCCCGACTCGCCCTGGCCTCCCCGCCCACATCAACTGAAAAGGAAAAATGACTTCTCTGCACAAAGTACCCTCTGGACACGAGCTGGGCGTCCTCCGGTTTCACTCACTTCAGACACTAACTGGAGTTGGCACGGACCCACAGGGTCAGGGCTCGGCCCCACGAGATCCCCCCCTTCGGGTGCCAATCCGAGGCGGTGGGTTCTCGTCACCCTCACTTCTGTCCGACTCGGCTACAAATGCAGGGTTCCCCGGATCCCCTCCTCCGGTTCAAGAATTTGCTAGGATGGCTCACTGAACTCAAGGGAACACTTAGGTTTCGCAGTTTATTATACAATAAAGGAGACAGGTGAACAGCCAGATGAAGGGGTGCGTGGGGCAGTCAGGAAGGATCGCCAGTGCCGGAGCCGCCGTGGCGGGGCGCGGAGGGCGTGGATGTGTTCGCCAGCGTGGAGGGTCCCCGAAGCCCAAACTTCAGGGATTTTCGTGGAGCCTCATCCCGGGGGCACGACTGAGGATGAGCTCCAGCTCCGGCCCCTCTGCGCCCCCTGGAGGATGGGCAGCCCCGGCCAGGCGCCGTCCAGAGCCCATCGAGGGCTGCTGCCTCCTCCCACAAAACACTCCTGTCACCCAGGAAACTCCAAGGCATTTAGGAGCCCAGGCTGAGCGCTGGGGCGGAGGCCGGCATGTGTGTTTGGAACACGAGTCCCTGACCATTAGCTGTGGATCGCAGACGCACCTGTCTCAAAGGCACCGGTCTAGAGTAGCCACGCCGGCGGCCGCTCCCCAAAGCTGCCAGCGGACAGCTGGGTAAGAGCTGGGCGCTCCTCTCAGCCAGAGCTGGGAGAGCTCGCCACCCACCGCCTGAACGACCCTACCTCTCCTGTGCCCTGATTCCCGCTCTTGTTTTCAATTCACCAATAAAGAGCGAAACTGTTCAATGGGAGCCAAACGGGGAACAGTCCAAACGTCCACCGACTGACGAAGCGACAAAGACGCGGTACACACACAGGGCCCTGCTACTCAGCCACCAAACGGAAGGAGACCTTGGGCAGCTGGGTGGTTGAGCCCCCAGTGGACTGTTGATTTCAGCTCGGGTCCTGATGTGAGGACGGCACCATCAAGCCCTGCGCAGAGCGCTGTGCGGACCGTGAGGGACCGTCTCTCTCCTCCTCTCCCTGCCCTCCCCCTGCTCGCGCACGCTCTCTCACCCTCTCTCTCAAACACGTGTAAGTAAATGAATAAATACTAATTGGGAAAGAAGAATAAAACCTTGTCATTTCCAATGATGTGGATCGGACTACAGTGTATTACGCTAAACAAAGTAAGTCAGAGAAAGACAAACACCGTTTGATTTCACTCATGTGTGAATTTAACAAAACAGATGAACAGATGGAAGGTGGAAAGAAAAAGTAAAAAGAGAAAGGGAACAAATCACAAGAGGCCCTTAAAGGCAGAGAGCAAACAGGGTTGAGGGAGGGCGGTGGGCAGGGGGTGGGCGAGACGGGCGATGGGGACTGAGGAGGGCACCTGCTGGATGAATCCCTGAATTCTACTCCTGAAGCCAAAACACGTGAACAAACACGTGAAGAGTGAGGCGGAGACGCCCTGCCGCCCCGCTGGGCCCTAATCCGGCAGAGCCCCGGCGGCGCTCTCCCCCCACCCCGCCACCCCGCAGTGTGGCCCTCCAGCGGGACCCGTGGCTGATCGCCCGGTGCTGGTTTCAGCCTCCTGAGGGTCGCTGGAACCGCAGGGGACCAACCACCCCGTGTCCCGGGGCCTCGGCCCGGGCATCCCTGTCTAGAGCGTCACCGTCAGCAGATCAGGGCCCTCCCGGCCCCAGCGAGCGGGGCGGCCAGGCCCTCCTCCGGGAGTGCGCACGTCACCAGCGCTGCCCTGCGCCCCTGCCCCTCCCCCAGCAGAGACGGAGAACGGGGCTCAGAGCAGGACGCATCCTCTGGTGCCTAGCAGGGCCCACCCTGCTTGACAGGGACCCCAAACTCCTCGCTCCAGGTTACCGGCCCCACGCGGCCCCTCCCCCTCACTTTGTCCTGGCTCCGTCCAGGCCAGTCCCGCGGGCCCTCCGCCTCCTAGATGCCCTGTGCCCTCTGGGGGCCTCTCCATGTGCTGCTCCCTCCGTCTGGAAGGTCTTAACCGCACCTTCAGAGCCGCCACCTCCTCCCAAGTCTTAGTTTACGTGCCGGCCTCTGGTTAGTGTGGGCCTGCCGGGGGTGTGGGAGGCCTGCTGCTCCGACCCTGGGGCGCGCCTGCATCCCTCTCTGGTACTCACAGCTCTGCGGGGACAGAACTTCCCTGGCGGGAGACTGACAGTCATGCCAGGAATTCCTGTCTGTAGAAAGACAGGTCATGTCCCACTGAGGCGACCGGGTCTGTACCGTCTTCACGGAGCTGCCGGTTTCCATAGGCCGGCAGCCCTGACCGCGCCCTAGACGATGGGGCTCGGAGCCCTCTTTGGACCAAGTCGTAATGTCCTGCCGGTTCCCCCTTAACTGATACACAGAATCTGAGCTAAGATTAGGGAAGGCATCTTCCCTTTGGTGAAAAAAATCTTTTAATGTTTTTGAGAGAGAAGGAGAGAGAGAGAGAGCAAGCATGAGCAGGGGAGCTGCAGAGACAGGACACGCAGAATCTGAAGCAGACTCCAGGCTCTGAGCTGTCAGCACAGAGCCCGACACGGGGCTCAAACCCACAAACTGTGAGTTCATGCCCTGAGCCGGTCGGCCGCTTAACCGACTGCGCCACCCAGGCGCCCCTGCCTTGTGAAGATGGTTGATGGCGGCCTGGACGTTTCTCTTAATCGAGTTTCCACGCGGCTGTCTGTAAAGGAGCCATGGGGACACGGGGACATGGGCTTCTGCTCCTTCGACAGACCGTGACGCGGGCAAAGCAGGTGCGCGGGCGCTCCCGTGCGTTCCCCCGCTGCGTCCGGACACATCCTCCCTCCAGCCTGGGGACCGGAGGATGCCCGGCCCGGTGGCCTCCTGCCCCGGCGCGGCCTCCTGCCCCGGCTCCGCGGCCTCCTGCTCCGCGGGGTCCCGAGCGGCTGTGCATCCACCGAGCGCGCTGCTCCCAGCACCCCTGATTTCCAACCAGGGAACGAGTGTGGCTCTTGCCTGGCGGGCTCCTCGTTCACTAACGAGCTGTGACTCTGACACAGGCCTGTTTACATTTACTGCAAAGTCAGGCCTTTACTTTATTCATGTTCTCCCTCAAAAAAACACTAAAAACCCCCAAAGATTTTAACGTGGTCTCTACACCCAGCATGGGCCTCAAGCCCACAACCCCGAGATCAAGAGCTGCACTCTCCACCAAGCCGGCCCGGCTCCACAGAACCCGTTCCTAACATGTCACCGTCACATCGTCAGTGTGTGGCACTAACGGCAATTTGGTTGAATTAATTAAATGAAACAGTTTACAGATTTGTACTTAATAAAGCAGACTGCAAATTCTACTTTTCCCTTCCTGTATTATTTCTATCATACTACTCCATTAATCTGCTTCTTACCTTTATTATTTTATTTATTCAGAGAGTGCTCGAGCCAGCAGGCACAAGGTGGGGAGGGGTGGAGGGAGGGGGGAGAGGAGGGGGGGAGAGAGAGAGAAGAGAAGAGAAGAGAAGAGAAGAGAAGAGAAGAGGAGAGGAGAGGAGAGGAGAGAAGAGGAGAAAAGAGAGAGAATGAATCTTAGGCAGGCTCCACACCCAGCAGAGTCCGGTGAGATCATGGCCTGAGCGGAATTCGTGAGTCTGACACTTAAACAAATGAGCCACCCAGGTGCCCCTTAATTCACTGCTTTTTATTTATTTATTATTTTTAAATACATCTTTGAGGGGAAAGATTACACCACAACTTTTCTGGGGGTGCTGGGGGGGCAGACAGGAGACAGACTCTCAAGCAGGCCCCACACTCAGCACAGAGCCCGATGCAGGGCTCAATCTCCCAACCCTGGGATCACGATCTGAGCCAAAATGAAGAGTAAGATGCTCAACCAACTGAGCCCCCCGGGCGCCCCAATCCGCTTACTAAATGTAACGGATTTTGGAATCGCCCCATGTCGGTAAACTATGCATTCATCACATGATTACGGGCGCTAAGTAACCTTCGTCGTGTAGGTTAGCCAAGGCCTGGCCTCTGACACTAGACGTTCATTCTCTTTACCGCTGTTTAAAACGCTTCAGTAGACAACCTTGTTCGTAAATCCTTAAACAACACCTCTGATTAGTTCCTCATGTCACAGCAAACACTCGGCGCCCAGGAAGAGACAAGTGACACGCACTGGGGAAATCAGCAAAGACTGTTTATTTCGCACCAGGGTCGGCCCACCAGTCACCTCCAAAGGCTGGGCGCCCGGCTCAGGTTTTACTGATCCCGCATATGTACGTGCCCCGCTTGGGCAGGGCCAGTCCCTCAGGCTTCCGGCTGCCGGCTGCTGGAAGGGGCGGCAAGATTACAGAAGCCAAGAGCAGCAGGGCGCGTATCCAGCCCCGGACATGAGGCTGGCCCTTTTTTATCTGCTCCCCCAGCTTTCCTGCTCATTCCCCACCCTTGATCCCCAAGCTGCTGTAGCCGACTTAGAGAAAATCGGTTTGTGGCGGCCAGGGAACCCTTTGCTGCCATGGGAGGAGGGGCCAGGGCCGTTCTGGCTTCCCCCTGCTGGACAGGGAGGGGTGAGGCAGGTAGGGGTCTCTGCCACCCAGAGGAGAAGGAGAGACAGCCAGAACAGCCCAGCCGGAGCCTCCTCTGGAGTTTCACAGCTTCTAGATGCGAGGGAACAAAACCTTGTTAGCATATTAAGGTACAAGGACGAAACCGGAGGGCTGTGAAAAGTGCTGGGAGGGGACCAGCGGAGGGAGGGGCCAGGATGCCCAGTTCCATACGCTGCTCCGAGTTCCAGGGATCTGCTAGTAGGAACTCCGTTTGCGGACTCGCGCCCTTGGCTGCCGGACTGTTTCTCGGACTATCCAACTGGTTGACGTAGAAGCAACATTCTTCGTTTCGGAAGAGACACAGCCCTCCCCTCTGAGAAGCGAGCGGGGCCCAGGCCGCTCCTGCTCTGTAAGAGCTTGGTCTTGTAAGCCCACCAGAGACTCGGTAACCCGCTCGAGGTCACCTGTTAGGTCCTTGGACAATTCCTGACAGTACGTGGCTGAGACTCTTCCTCCTCTTCCGGCGCCCCCCCCCCCCCCCCCCGCCGGTATCCCGGGGACAGTCGGCAGGGCTGGGGCTTGAACGGCTCGTTCGGATGGAGCATCTGCCGCCACGGGTGCTGTCGGAGACTGCTGGGAACAACGTTCACTGAGGAGTGAGGAGGCCGGTACAGAGGCCCCTCCAATCAGCTGGTAGACACGGGTAGGCGTCGGTCCCACATGCAGAGAGAAGCCCGGGGAGGGGTGGACACCAGGGTTGGCTTGTAGGGACATGACTGAGTCCTGACTGTCCGGAGCTCGGCTGCACTGGCTGATGGCCAGACTGCCCAATGGCTCTGCTCCCATTTTGTGTGTCAGGCAACTGAGAGCCGTTTGGGACAGTTTGGCCCCGCTTAGCACAGGTGTCACCACGGGGAGGTCTGGGTCTTCAGCTAACAGGGTGACGCTTACAGGTGCCTGTGTTTTCGGAGTAGCCGAGTCACGGGCGGGTCCCGTGGACAAGCACCGCCTGCAGGCTCTGGCCAGCCCAGGACTGGGATCGTTGAACAATGAGGTGCATTTAACATTTGGTCCAGACGGGGATCTAAGACTAGTGGTCAGACGTGACCCAACAGGCATGGGGGACATCAGGGCTGGGGATCGGGCAGCCCCCAAAAACGTTTTATTTTCATTTCTCCTGTCCAATGAGTTTTCCCATTTCTGGTACAGGAAATGACCCTCCTGAAATCATAACATCTATGGGGCATGCGGGGGTGGCACAGGTGGCAGTGTTGTCACCAGAGGAGCAGGGGAAGGAACTAGGATGGGGGCGGGGCTGGAGCAGGAGGCGGGAAGGAGGACAAATGGCCTCTTTAGGAGGCCGAGCGGGGCAGCAGGCAGTGCAACCCCATGCGCCTGTAACCGAGGTTTGTCCCTCATGAAGGCAGTAGGTGGGGTCCAGTGGCTGGCAGCACGGAGTGGCTTCCGGGCCTTGGGGGACAAGCGGGGAGTGAGAAGTCACGCGTTTGCATGGCAGGAACGAGACGTCTTCTGAGCAGGCGAGGAACAGAACGTGAACAACAGGGACAGGAGATCGGGCGGCCCCATCCCGGGGTAGGAGACGGCCAGGAACGCAGGGAGCAGCAGGCAGAGAAGGCCACCGGTCACAGCTCAGACATACACGTCTAAGGGGGAAGCAGCATCCGGACACTCCAAGCAGACGGAGGCTAACACGTTTGTGACTCGGGCGCCGATGTGCAGGGGTAACTCGGGTCAGCCCTCCAGCAAAGGGTATGGCAACGCAAGGACAGAGAAACGGGTAGGCTCCGCTGTCGCTCATTTAAGTCACATGGTGATTTCCTCGAGCTTCTGGGACAGAGAGTTCTCAGGCGTTGGCCGCAGGCCGCTTGCCGTCCGCTGTCTTCTCACCGGAGACGTGCAGAGGATTATTCCGGTTCGCAGCTACTTCCCGACCCCGGCGGTCGTCAGCGGACAGGCGGCCACCTTGACTCGGGAACGGCGGATTCAGGCGGGTAGTCCTGCACCGTGAGGGCTGTGGGCGCGGCTAGCACAACCAAATAAGGTCCCTTCCAGGTAGGTTTGAGTGGCTCCCTTTTCCAATCTCTAATCCAGACCTGAGCTCCGGGTTTGTGGGGGTGCACAGTTACTCCCGGGGAAACAGGCGTCCTCTCCCCCACCTGTGTCTCAAATACAGTTTTCCCTGGTCCTTGTAGCTGCTTTTGTATTTCCTAGTTCCCTAGCTCTGTCCGGTCCCCCTTGAATCTGACTAGTGGAGGGGGCCTTCCATATAGGATCTCGAATGGGGAGGATCCGATTTTTGCCCGGGGTGCACAGTATGGCGGAGAAGAGCTAGGGGTGGCATATCCGGCCAAGACAAGTTCGTTTCCTGACACAGGTCTGCCACGGCTAATGTGAGAGTCCGGTTCAGACGGTCCACTTTCCCCGAACCCTGGGGCCGGAAGGCTGCCAGTGAAGGTCCTCTGGCCGCCTCAGGTTTTGGCTACTTGATGCACCACCTCGGCCATGAAAGCCGGGCCGCTGTCTGAGCCTGTGGTTAGCGGCATTCCGTGTCCGGGGATGACACCCCTCAGCAAGGCCTTGATCGCTACCCTTGCCTTTCCGGTGCGTGCGGGGTAGGCCTCCCCCCAGCCCAAAAACGCGCGGGTGAACACCGGAGGCGGTTTGTATCCTCCACTGGGTCTTATTTCGGCAAAGTCTACCTCCACATCTTCGAAGGGGGCCTGACCACAGCACTGGACTCCCATGGGCCCAGCGGGGCCTTGTTTGGCGTTATTTTGCGCACAGAGGGACAGGAGTGGAGCGATTACACAGTAACGGCTCAGTAAGGCTTCCAGGGCGGGTCTTCCGGACGGGTGAGCTCATGCTGCTGGAGAACCACCTGGCGGGCTAGCGGCTCCCAGGCATGGACTCTTTGGTCTGGAAGTACCCACCACCCTCCTTCTGTCTGGCCTCCTTTTTCCTGTTGGGCCCATTTTGTCTCTTGGGTTGTGTACCTTGGGGAAGCTGGACCCCATGACCAGCATGATTTCTGAGGGTGCTGTTTTCCTGCTGCTCGGTTGGCTGCAGAGTCAGCCTGTCGGTTACCCCCTGACGCGGAGTCTTTCTTCGGTGTCCCTCGCAGCAGATGACCGCTACCTCCCTCGGTTCCCAGACGGCCCTTAAAAGTTTTAGGATTTCTTCCCGATTTTTTAGTTTTCTTCTGCCTGCAGTCCCAAGTCCTCTCTCCTTGTGCAGCGCCCCATGGACATGTAGAGTGGCGAAGGCACGGCACCAGTCTGTGTGTGCTGGCCTGTTTGTCTTTCCTGAGTTCCAGTGCGCTCATTAGGGCCCACAGTCCGCTGTTGGACGGACCGACCTTGAGGAAGGGCCTTTGCTTCTGTTGCCTCAAAATCAGAGACCACTGCGTAACCAGCCTATCTTTTCCTTTGTTCATGAGGCTACTGCCGTCCGTGTACAGGACGGGGTCAGGATTCTGTAAGGGCCTGTCGCATAGTCTGTCGGCCAGAACAGACTTCAAGTACCTCTAGACCATGGTGCTCTGGGGCCCCCTCCGCTGCGGGCAAGAACGCAGCAGGGTTCAGTGTTTACAGCTTCCAGTCTGGTTCATGGCTTCTCACGTAGCACTCCCTGGTACCGTCTCATCCGGGCACGCGTTAGCCAGTGTGGCCCTCTGGCATCCATCAGGGTAATAACAGAATGGGAGCCTTACTCTTTAGGTTTTGTCCCAACCAATTTGTCTGCTTCCTTGATTAAGTGTGGTGGCTGCCGGGGCCCGCACACAGGACGGCCATCCTGCTGCAACGGAATCATTCTGCTGTGAGAGGGATGTCACTTATCTTTGCCAAGGTCCAAATTCCTGGGTGAGAACTCCCAGGGCCACCCCCTGCTCTCGTGTCTGAACGGACTGAGATCTCATGATACACCTGGGAGTCCCAGGGCCGATGCCTTGGTGAGTTTTGTCTTTATAGTTTCGAACGCCTTTTCTTGATTAGGGCCCCAGAAAAGGGGTGCCCACTCTTCCCCCTTTAGTGCCTCATATAGAGGTCTGGCCAACTCTGAGAACCCTGGGATCCATATGTGACAGAATCCTCTGTTCCCAGAAACTCTCGGACCTGCCGGTAGGGAGTGGGCATGAGAATGGCACGGACTGCCTGCTTCCTTTCAGCTCCCAACATCCGTTTGCCTTGGGGAATTCTGACGCCCAGATATTTAATTTCCTGTTGGAAATCTGTGCCTTTTTCTTGGATACCCGGTATCCCACCTCTGCTAATAGCCTGAGTAGGGCCCTGATTCCCTCCCAGCGTTGGGTCCGTGTGGCACTGGCTAGTAGGAGACTGTCCACACGCAGGAGGAGGACACGTCCTGGGCCCCGTCCTGGACACCTGGCTAGGTCAGATCCCAGCACCCCTCTGAATAAGGTTGGTGAGTTTTTGAACCCTTGTGGGAGTCTAGTCCAAGTGAACTGTTCCTTGGCCCTTGTGGTAGGGATTTCCCATTCTAAGGCAACTAGAGGTTGCTATTAGGTGCTAGCTGGAGACAGAAGAAAGCGTCTTCTAAATCTAGGCATGTGGGGGCGCCTGGTTGGCTCAGTCGGTTGAGTGTCCGGCTTCGGCTCAGGTTATGATCTCACATTTGTGGGTTCAAGCCCCACACTGAGCTCTGTGCTGACAGCTCAGAGCCTGGAGCCTGCTTTGGATTCCGTATCTCTTTCTCTGCCCCTCCCGTTAGCACTGTCTCTCTCACTCAAACATAAATAAAAAACATTAAAAAAAAATTTTTTTAATCTAGGCATGTGAACGTCCTGCTTCCAAGGGTCCGGGTCGCGGCAGAGAGCCAGGGTTGGGCAACACTCAGTGCCCTGTGGCCACGGCTTCACTAATGGCCCGTAGGCCCTGCACAGGCCGGAGATGGTCTGTCCCAGGCTTTTTCACGGGCAGCACGGGACTAGTCCATGGGAAGTGGCATCATTTTAGAAGTCCCCATTTGAGTGCCTGTTCCAATGTGTCTGAACCCCCAGGCGTGCCTCCCGTGGGACCATATATTGGCATATTTTGACAGGCTGGACCCCAGGCTTTAGGTCATTTAATATTGGGGGGTGTTTTTTTTTTTTTTGCCAGACCAGCGGGGTCTGAAGGGAATTCAGTTTCTAGCTCGGGGGCCACAGGTGGCTCACCGGGAGGGAGGTATACAATCTCCATTCCTCTTCCCCGGGAATCGTCAGGGACAAAATCATGGGTTGGGCCTTTAGTTTAGGCACAACTGCGTCTGTCCATCTGAGGAGGCTATTTTTGTGCCCACCTTGCGTAGGAGGCATCTACCTAACAGTGAGGCTGGGCAGTTGGGAAGACACAGGAATTCATGAAATATTCGGTAACCCTCCAGCTGGCATGGCAGGGACCGCAAAATGGCCTTTGGGTTTGTCCCACCGTGGCTATGATGGTGACTTCTTGACCCGAAAAAGTGCCACCCTGTGTGTCACCACAGTGTCTGGCCCCGGCGTCAACCATGAAGTCTACTGACTGGCCCCTATCTACATGGGGACCGTGGACGGAGGCCTGTCTTTCCTATCAGAGTCCACTCCTGCCCGTCTGCTGAGGTCAGCCTCAGGGGTTCTGGCTGGGAATGGCTGGGTGGAGCGGAGGTTTCTGGTTTTTCCTCGTGGCAGTTGGGACAGTCATTTTTCCAGTGTCCAAATTCCTTGCAGTAGGCACTCCGATCCCAGCCCAGCAGTGCCCTCTTTTGTTCTTGTACCCCTTGTGGTTTCTGCGGGGGCCCTTCCAGAGAGGGTGTCGCCCCATGGCCACAGCCAGGAGAGCTGCCTCCGTTTCATTCTCCGGTCTGCCTCCTTTCTGGCAGCTGGGTCCCGACTAACAAAAACCTTGTTGGCTATCTCCAACAGTTCGGTGGCATTCTTTCCAACAAAGCCTTCCAATTTTTTGAGCTTCTGTCTAATGTCATTTGGGACTGTCCACAAAGGCAGCAGTGACCGTGCGCTGGTTTACGGGGGCTTCTGGGTTGAATGGAGTGTAGACTCTGAAGGCTTCACATCAGCTTCCACAGAAGTCAGCCAGACTCTCTTCTGGCTTCTGTAGGGCCTCAGACACTTCTGCCACGCTGGTGGGCTTTCTGGCCCCTGCTTTTAGGCCTTGGAGAAAGATACTGAGTCGGTATCTTTCTGGTCAGGCCCTTCCGCCTCTGTGCTGGGGTCCCAATGGGGTTCCTCTTCAGGCTTAGCCTCCTGTGCCCTAAACTCAACATCTAGCTGTCCATCTGTGCCTGAGTCTGGAGCCATTTTCTGGCTTTGGTGATGATTCGTCGGCACTCTTTTGTGTTGAGAAGGGTGAGCAGAAGCAGCGCAGGGCAGTGTGCGGGGTCTCCAGTCGGAGGGCAGCAGTGGGGAACGGCTGCTAGAAAACCGACCCCCGTTTTGTGGAGTCCCCTCTGGGCCTCTTCTCTGGGGAGCCCTAGTCTCCCGCAATGGCACCTGCAATGCCACTGGGGCCTTGGACCTTGAACTGCGGACCTAAGGAGCTTTCCTACTGGTCCAGGTGTCCCTGGTTAGGGTGGACTTCTCAGCCTGTGCCATGAACACCCTCCATTGTCCCTTACTAGTAACAGAGAACTGAGCCGAAGGAGGCTTGACTTGGGCAATTTCCAGCCACTGATCGATGCATGGGAATTGATCCACGTGGGGGGTCTCAAGTAACTACTTTATAAACAGCTCAGACTGTGGGGACATCCAGAGCGCCCAGACGGGGCCAGCCGGCACGGAACGTAGGCCGTACTAGTTCACAGAAGGGTCGGGTTTCCTGGGGGTCAATTTGACCCTACAGTCACCTGAAAATCTCTTTTTAAAATTCGTATCATACACTCCACAACAGTAGGTTTGAAGGAATTCTGCTCCCCCTGCACCCCATCCTGGCATCCTAGATGGGTCCCTCCCAATGTCTGGTGTCGCAGGACAAAGACGAGGGAAGAGGTCACTTTGTCTGTCTGGCTGCTCCCCTCTCGTGGATTTAGAAGCCTCTTATCATCGGGCAGGTCAATTTAACCCTAGACTCGGATAGGCCTCCTCGGACCTGAGTCTGCCTTGAGCTGCGTGAGGTTGTCACAGAATCGCAGGGTAGGGCCCACTCCGGCTCCGTAGCCGAGACCGTGCTGCCCAGGCACTCACATGCACGTCCACCTGGGATTTCCCTGACCTGTGCAGCAACCATGTCGCTCAGGAGGTGATCAAGCTCCCCTTCCGCCTCCAGGGCAGGCTGATCTCAGTCCTGGGTCGCTGGGGAAACTCACCCGATCTGCTGTCGGGTCTTGGCAGCATTTTCTGACTCCCCCTGGAGTCCGTTTGAGCACAGCGGTGGCCCACTATTGTCAGGCCTGGTGAGGGTGGGGATCTAGTGAAATCGCCGGCGGCGCGCCTTCCTCCCGTCACAGGGACCTGAGTTGAGTGGCCTGTAGGCCGGCCTCCGACAATGGTGGCTCAAGGCCAGCACAGCTGTTGGTTTTCTGGGCCAGTGCACCAAAAATGTCACAGCAAATACCCGGCGCCCAGGAAGAGACAAGCGACACACACCGGGGAAATCAGAAAAGACTTTATTTTGCACCTGTGCCGGCTCAGTGGCGTCACCTCCAAAGGCTGGGCGCCCGGCTCGGGTTTTACTGATCCCGCATACATTCGTGCCTCCGGCTTGGGCATGGCTAGTCCATCAGGCTTCCGGTTCCTGGCTGCTGGCTGCTGGAAGGGGCGGCAAGATTACAGAAGCCAAGAGCAGCAGGGCGCGTATCCGGCCCCGGACATGGGGCTGGCCCTTTTTTATCTGCTCTCACCAATTTTCCTTCTCACTCAAGTTACATTGTTAGTAGGGAAATCACTAAGTTATAAAGTTATTAGACATGTACTGTCAAACTACTCCCTTTTCTAAAAACACTTTTCTACAGCTGTGTAGTGATTTTGTTTTCTTTCCTTTCTTCACCACAAAGAAACCAAACGCACATATGTTCCCTCGAATCGGCAGGGTTGGAAGGCCCAGTCTTCCTTGCCCTTAAGGAGGGAGAACTGGCCTCCAGCTGCTAATGACGCGCTGTCAAGGCTGAGTTCACCAGCAAGGTGTTGGGAAAGACGGAGCACCCGTGTGGAGAGGGAGGACAGGAAATGTGTCAGCTAGGAACAGGAAAGGGGAAACAGTTCCCCAAGTCTACGATGGGCGGACATGCACACCTAGCCAAGTTCAGTGAGGGCACCCCTCCGACACCCAGGAGCCCCGGGAGGCTGACACTTCCCTGGTAGAGCCCAGCTCTCACCAGAGACCCCACTGTTCAGGTGCCCACAGAAGGCTCACCTGATCGGCATCTGCCCCCGACCCAGCCCCCACCTCCCCCTGCCCGACCCCTGGGACCCACACACTCCCCTTCGTAGGCAGATTTTTACCCGGGATGCTCTGATAGGGCCCGAACTGAACGCCAGCTACAGGTTGGTAGACAGTCCCTTCCCTAAAGCCCGGCCCCCTAAGCGCTCCCCAAACTCTCGCGATTAGAAACATTAATACCTGTTGAGACCAGGGGCCTCCAAAGCAAGCCTGTTTTCATAGTTTCAAACTGGTTCTAAAGTATGTTGAGACCAGGGGCCTCCAAAGCAAGCCTGTTTTCATAGTTTCAAACTGGTTCTAAAGTATGTTTAATGTTGCCCCTGAACCTTTCCTGGGGCTTGGGCGGGGGGGGGGGCAGTTGGGGGGCGTGCAGGAAATGGAGGGAACCAGGTTGAGCTGGGAGAATGGTTAATATCACCACCATTTTTCCTGCTTTCCTCCAAACTGGTGAACACTGAATCCTGCCCAGCCTGTTTCCTATGGGCCCTCAGTCTGTTCCAGACCCACGATGTGCAAGCAGCCCATGCCGGTGAAGGCTGACACCGCTCTAGAATCCTGTGGGCTTCAGTTCCAACAACTGCTGGCACACGCGTGGCCTCACTTCCCCCTTATTCTGCGCACAGCACAGTCGTCCCCACTGTACAAATGAGGAAATGAGCTCAGAGAGGGGAGCAGCGGGGAAGTACCAGGACCAGGAGTCAAATGCCCCAGGGATGTTTTAAGATCTTGAGAAGCCTGGACCACGCGTAGCTTGGAAGCCCTGACCGCACGGCGTCCTACGAACACATGTGCATTATTCACACGAAGGTACACGTCCCCGACAGAGTAAATGCCACACAAGCCACGAGCTCCGAGCAGCAGCGGGCCGGGAGAGCAGAACCACTGGAGATGTTCATAAGCATCTAGTCACTTCGATTTGGCAGCTCCCTTCTCCTATTTGAGAGCGAGAATTGTTTGTTCCGGACTCAGACGTTTTTGCTTTAAAATCCCTGCGGGGTTACACGGGCTGAGACCCCGGCGTGCTCAGGGCCCCCTGCAGCCTGAGCCCCATGTTACACACCACCGAACCACATACGGGGTTTCTCGGGGTGCAAACAACACTGGGCAGTGACTCACACTGGCTGAGGCAAAACAACGTGACTGTGTTGTTGTATTGTGTCAGGAAACACCTGCCCAGGAAAACAAAAGGTGCAAACAACCTCATTCCCGGACTTCACACAAATCCACCGAAAACCGCACAACTTTCGACAGGTGTGGTGAAGCAACCGTTGAAGCTCCAAGGCTCCTTGACATCCTCACGACACCGGGCCCAGAAAGCCTGAACTACGCGACCCGATCCTTACCCACTCCTAATTAAATCCGGCATCCAAAAGCCCTCCTGAAGCCTCGCCCCACCTCCACACCCACCTCTGCCCCTCGACCCCCCTCCCGACTGACAGCTATCTCAAGACCGTGCTCTCCCCGAACAAGAGAAGGAAGCACCGGACTCCGTTCTGTCGTAGCTACAGGCTGTCGGATGGCGCTGTCCGGAAGGCAGCCCGTGACCCGGAGGGCCGCCCTGGACGCCTCCGGAGCGGCGAGCGCCGCGGGCCCACGAGCAGCGGCCGGAGGCGGGGAGGCGGGCGCGGCGCGCGCGGCGGAGAGCGAGGCCCCGCGCGTGAAAGGCCTCGGCCAAGGCCACGCACACAGGCCCGCGCCCCGGGAGCAGGCGGCGGGCTCCGGCGCCCGGGCCCCAGCGTCCGCACCCGCCCGGGGCGCCCTGCCCGAGCCCCGGGGCGCGGCCGCTGCGGGTGACTCAGGCGGAAGCGCTGGTCCCTGGTCCCTCCGCGCCAGTCCGGCCGGGCTCGGGGCCGGGAGAAGACACGCCGACCGCGCGGTGACTAACACGCTTACCGTCAGGGACCCAGGTGTGCGCGGGAGGCCCAGCCGGCGGAAGTACGGCCGCCGCGCGGGGGCAGCCGGGAAGGCGGGGGTCCGACTTCCGGCCGCAGAGGCCGCCGGGTGCGGGGCTCCGCCCGCCCCCGCCTGGCGGCGGAGCGGCCGCGGTGCGGAGCGGGCCCGGCTGCGCGCCTGCCGCCCCGGCGAGCCCCGTGCCTCCGCGTGGCCTGGGGCCTCCGAGACGCCGCGTTCGCTTAGGCGCATGCGACCCGTCAGAAATGGGGGGAGGCGATGGTGCGCTGGCACCGGCTTGTCCTGGGTCGCTGGAGCCCCTGGTTACATTTTCAGAATTTTGCAGGCTGGCTGTCAAATGTTCGCTGTCTTTAAAAGTTATTCTTCAAAAACGGAATTCTGTAAACTTACCATTAAATAGATCACATTTTTAAAATGTTCATTTACTTATGAGAGAGAGAGAGAGAGCGAGCAAGTGCAAGCGGGGGAGGGGCAGGGAAAGAGGGAGACACAGAATCCGGGGCAGGCTCCAGGCTCTGAGCTGTCAGCACGGAGCCCGGCGCGGGGCCTGAACTCAGAAACCACAAGATCGTAACCCGAGTTGAAGTCGGAGGCTTAAGCAAGTGAGCCACCCAGGCGCCACATTAAAAAACAAAGGTAGCAAATAAAAATGCCTCCCGTACTAATTATTTTGTTACTTTTCACTATTATCTAAGTTCTTGAGATTTGTCAACTGTTACGTCAGGGCGGTGTGCCTGATACATTTACTTCCAACTCCGCATTCAACTACCTCTGCAGTGGAAGGTGAAGCCATGGGCAAGTCAGGAAACAAAGAAAGTGGGAAGTCAGGAGGGCTGTTGTAAACTAAAAGTCCATCGGAGTGAAATGGGAGTTCTATCTGTGGTCGCTTCTCATTGGCTGAGCTGACAGGCTCTCATTGGCTGGGCTGTTGCCAGGGGAGGAGAAGACCTTCAAAGTAGGGTAGTAAATTAGCATCCACCTGCAAAGTGTGAGTCTCCGTTTTGGGTCCGCTATTCACCAGTGACAGGGCTGAGAATGCCCCCTGCTGGCCTCCCAGGTTCATTTAAAGAAGATTTCCTTTTTATTAATCTTCACCCCCCCCCCGCCTGACTCCCCCATAGCTGGTTGTTCAACATTCACCAGCAACGCCACTTGAGTCAGACAATAGCCAGGGTGGACAGACAAGTAAACAAGGCCCAGGTCTTTTTTGGACCCGTGTAGGGGCGTAACCAGCGTCCTCTTCATTAAGGCCTCATGAGGTCCCGACGATGACGCGGAATGCGTGTTTGGAGAAGGGAGGTGGGAAATCATGTGCTACTCTGGGCTCTCAGTTTACTTAAGGTCAGCTTGCCTGACCCTGACCCTGACCGTGACTCTCACCTGACCTTTCTCTAATTGTCCTAACAGCCTTCGCTGTATGCATGCAAGGCCTTGAATGCCAACAATGGAGTTTCCCTGGTGAATGTCAACCAGGAAAGAATTTTGAATTGGGGTGATATAATCCAAATTTTGCTTTCAGATGAGAATCAGGCCCGTATGGAGGACAAGTGGGGGAGAGGAATGAACAGAAACCTGGAGACTAGCCTGTTCACTCAGGACTTTGTTCAGCACCCACTGGGTCTGACCTGAAGAGCAATGGAGCTGCAGACTTGAGTGTGAGCCGCAATGCATGGCCCCAGGGAGTTCAATCTAATGGGACAAGAGATAGTAAACAGACAATTACTGTGAGTGTGATAAGTGCATTGAAAAGGGCAGATCAAAGGGCCAAAGGGTGACTCATTCTTTCTGGAGGAGGCAGGGAGCCCTAACCTTGTCAGGACTGGGAGGGTGGGGGGCTCGTAGGCAGAGGGAAGTTGTCAAAAGAAGGAAGAGGGTGGGGCTGCGGGGCTGACAAACTGCCCCTGCAAAGGCAGCGTTTGGAGAGGGCCCGGGAGCTTGGGCTAGAACAGACAGGCTGAGGAGCCGGCCACGGGCCATCGCTGCGGAGGCTGAGCAGGAGCGGTCAGCGGCGGGACAGGGCGCGCTCTTCATGATTCTCCAGTCATGAGCTCAGTGTCTGCAGCGACACTCAGCTTCTCATGTGCGTCTCCGCCTTCCTTCCGCCATGCGGCCAGAAAGGAATACTGATTCCACTGTGTGGCTGACGGCTCCTGACTCCACCCCCGGTCCCCACCCGGTCCCCACGCTCTTGTGCCCCAAACTCTCTTCAAACGTACACAGGCTCGGGGTGCCTGGGGGGCTCAGTCTGTTAAGCGTCAGACTTAGCTCAGGTCATGATCTCGCGGTTCGTGAGTTCAAGCCCCGCATCTGATTCTGTGCTGACAGCTCGGAGCCTGGAGCCTGCTTCCGATTCTGTGTCTCCCTCTCTCTGCGCCTCCCCTGCTCTCTCTCTCTCTCTCAAAAATAAAAAACATTAGAAAAATACATAGGCTCTCTTCTTCTCTCTCTTACCCACATTTACCACTGTCTAGCGGAATGGATGACTCAAAATCATTCCCCTGAGATTCTTCTTTTTAAACAAACCATAGGAAAAATTCAAAAAATTAAGCTGCCTTTGAATAGTTTTTACATTTATATTCTTTAATTCTTATGATATTTGCATTCTCTCTGTTTTCCAGGGTTGTAAACACATCCTATATTCTCTGCCAACATGATTATAGTTTAGGGTTTTAAAAACATTTTTACGGATGATAGTACAGAGATATGTCAAATATATTAGATAAGGTTTTTTTAGTGATGTCTAGTGAGTAATCTTGTTCCCCACCGATTTGAAGTGACCTTGAAATAAGATGCATTTGTGTGCATCTGTTAGAATAGACCCAATATACACAGAAAGGCTGTATGGTCTCACTTATACGTGAAACCTGGGAAGGTCACGTTCACAGGAGCAGAATGGTAGTTCCTGGGGCTGCGGGGTGGGGGAGTGGGGAGACAGTGGTCCAAGGGTACAAACTTCTGGTTGTAAATGAGTACGTTCAGGGATCGAATGCACAGCTCGGTAACTGTGGTTAATCATATGTATTGTACGCTTGAAACTTGCTAAGAGATTACACCCCAAAACGGTAACCAAAGGAGGTGATGGATGTGTTAATTAGCCTGATTGTGGTAATCATTTCACAACGCCTACCTGTATGAAATCACATTGTCCACCTTAAATACATACAGTTTTATTTGTAATCATACGTCAATAAAGCTGGATGAATAAATAAATAGATAAGTATTAAGAGAGAAAAAGAGAAGGGATAAACAAACTCTATGGTCCAGGAAAGGTGAATCTATTTGGTACGTTTTGCATGATCTTTTCATTAGCAGAGAGGAAGTCAGCTCCCTCTGTCCCTGAGTAGGTCTTCTAGAAGTATCGGACAACTTCCATTGTTCATGGATGCTGAGAAAATCACGAGAATCCCGTGGTGGAGCAGAGGTGACAGGCCACGTGATGTCTGCCCCCCCCCCCCACCTGTCAGCACCTTCTCCATTCACCCAGGTG
>PJEM01011377.1:5721-55197 GCA_004023845.1 Helogale parvula
AAAAAAAAAAAAAAAAAAAAAAAAAAGCTATTTTAAACAGTTCAAATCTAAAAATCTTCATACCCCTTTCCTCAGCTACCAAAATTAGGCACACTATTATTTTGAGGGGAGGCTAAGACAGATTTTTCTTTCCTCTGCGTATCTCCAAATTGCCTAGAAACCATTTTGTTTGAATACAATGAAACGTGAGAAATAAAAAACCCATCTCACCTAGACATGTTTGAGGTAAATCTAGTTCTGCCACCACTGTCTATGTTTTACTCTGCTCAAAAATCACCTTCTTAATCTTTTTCTTGTTAAGTTGTTTTTTATTTAAGTAATCTCCATACCCACTGTGGGGCTTGAACTCGGGACCCTGAGATCAAGACTCACATGGCTTTTCCAACTGAGCCAGCCAGGCACTTTCTTGAAGGTGGCCTCTAGATGTTAGCGGAGGGATTTATCATTTTTGAAGCTTTTTTTAAAAAACTATGGTTATAAACGATTATCTTAGAGAATATTAATCTTAGAGAATGCCTTGCTACATTGACTTGAATGTTACAAATATTTATAGATAAGCAAATATTTAACATTTGTTATTAAATGTGGGCCATGGGGCACCTGCATGGCTTAGTTGGTTAAAGGTCTGACTTCAGCTCAGATCATGATCTCACAGCCCCACATTGGGCTCCAAGCTGACCTGTGAAACCTGCTTGGGATTCTAGCTCCCAGTCTCTCTGCCCCTCCCCCATTGCACGTTCTTTCTCCTGAAATAAATTTAAATGAATAAATAAATAAAAGCCCTAAAGGATATGAATTTCTTTTAGCCCAGAAAATATAAACCATGCTCAATTTTGAAGTTAAATTTACTCTGGGAAATTAATATTTTTTGAAAAAATGTTAAATGTTTAATTATGTTCTGAGAGAGAGACAGTGTGAGCAGGGGAGGGGCAGAGAGAGAGGGAGACACAGAAGCCAAAGCAGGCTCCAGCTTCGAGCTGTCAGCACAGAGCCCCATGCAGGGCTCAAACTCAGGAACTGTGAGATCATGACCTGAGCCAAAGTCGGGAAGTTTAACCAACTGAGTTACCCAGGTGCCCTAACTGTGGGAAATTAACATTTTAAAACACCTTAATGTCCCCTCCCATTCTTTATCAGATTTCTTTTATCTTTCCTTATCTGATATCTGATAAGATATTGCTAGATTCCAATTTGCAGTATCGATGAGGGAAGCAGAAAAGGCAGGGACCTTTACAGAAACTGTTCTTTAAGTGAAAAACGTTTCTCTTAGCGGATCTCCCGGTGACTGCTCCTCTTGCCACATTTCTTGTTTGATCCGGTTCCTTCTGAGTCCCTTCAAAAGCAGGGAAACTTGGAAATGATATTGGCCAAGATGATTACAGGTGGATTCCCTCCTTCTTTACTGGCAAGATGAATCCAAGGAGTTAAAAGGGTGTATTGACACCGCAGGGCGGAGTCAGGAAATCTATTGTTTCTGTACTTCATCAAGTCTGATTGTGTCAGAGTTAAAAAGCTTAGAAACAAAACAAAATACCAAACTCTTAATACTGTTGACATCTAATTGAGTTTAGTTTTCCTTTTTAAAGGTTATTTCAAGCATGCTGGAACATTGAGGAGACTGGAAATTGAATAAAAACAGATATCCAGGATCTTAATTTTAGCCCATCTGAAAATACAGAATATATATATATATATTTTTTTAATTTAAAACTTTTTTCCCCCAGTTAAATTCCCATGTAGTTGTAAGAAATAATGCAGAGAGACCCCATGTGCCCTTCACCCAGTTTCCCTCACGGTAACATCTTGTAAAAGAGACCACCATCAGGATATTGACATTGATACACTCAAGATACAGAACATTCTCGTGCAAGGATCTATCTGTCTTGTCGCCTTAGCTCTACACTCTCCCTCCTCCTCCACCCTTCCTTAACCCTTGACTGCCACTAAACTCTCCTCCCCTTCTATAATTTTGCCATTTTAAATGTGTTATATAAATGGAATCATACAGTATGTAACTTCCGGGGATTGGCGCATTTCTTTCAGCATTATTCTCTAGAAATTCACCCGGGGTCATTGTATAGATAGATCAGTGGTTTCTTTTAATTGTCAGTCAAATATCTTCAAATCTTTTGCCCATTTTCTAATTGGATTTCTTGGTGTTTTTTTGTTGTCTCCTTGGTTTTTTGTTTGTTTGTTTGTTTTACTGCCGAATTTTGAGAATTTCTTGTGTTTCTAGGTACTAGTCTTTATTGGATTTGTGGTTTGCAAATATTTTTCTCCCAGTCTGTAGCTTGTTTTTTCATTCTTATAACTGGGTCTTATGCAGAGCAGCAGTTTTAACTTTTGATGAACTACAATTTTTCCGTTTACGTTTTGTATCAAGTCTGAGAACTCTTTGCTTAGCTCTATATCCTAAGATTGTATCTTATTTTTTATTTTTACTTTTATTTTTAGAGAGAAAGAGAGCACAGGCGGGGTAGAGGGGCACGGAGAGAGAGAGAATCCCAAACCGACTCCATGCTCAGCACAGAGCCTGATGTAGGCTCAATCCCACAACCCTGGGGTCATTAACTGATTCGAAATCAGGAGCTGGATGCTCAACCAACTTAGCGAACCAGGTGCCCCAGTCTCTTATTTTTAAAAGAAAGTTATAGTTTTATATTTTATATTTTAGTCCATGATCCGTTTTTAGTTCTTTTTTTTTTTTTTTTAAGGTGTGAGACTTAGGTCAAGGCTAACTTTTTTGCCTATGGATGTCCAAATGTTCCAGCACCATTTATTGAAAAGGCGACCTTCCCTCCACTGAATTACTTTTGCAAATTGTGAAAAACCAGCTGTTCATGTTAGTATGGGTTTGTTGAAACTATTATAAAATTATTTTACATTTATTTTAAAAGCATTTAGCAAGTCAACTTACAGGAATGCAAAGGAAATGTTAGATCAACATCTCTGTCTTTCTGCAATTTATCCCTAGTTAAGATATTTATCAGTTCACACTGCAATTATTTCCATGACTGAAGGCATGTAGGTTTTGGCTGACCAAATATTTTCTATAGTGATTAAATTCTATACTTTGGAGCATATATTCAGTATTTCGTAACCTAATGGTTTTCTGGCTAGGAATATGATAAGCAGTATATAATTGCATAGAGATAATTTTACCTTTATCTGTAACTCGATACTGGAATAACCATCTATCTTGTTTGGCATGATTTGAGAAAGTACAGTCTTACTAGAAGTTATTCCTACTCTAAGACAAACTTTATTATGCCACAGGGCCCTATGCTGGACCCCTTCCAGGTGGATTGATTTCCTTGGAAGGACCAGATTGAATACGTATAATTATGATGATGCCAGATCATAGACTTCCCTTCTCTAATATCATTAAAGACCTGTGCTAAAAGGAAATAGCTTTTCTCCCATATCCTCACTTAACTGACGGCGAACACCCATTAGGAAGCCAGGCAGCACCAAGAAAGTCAATGCAATCTAAGAGCCAGAGCAGTGGTTCGGATGCCCATTAGCATCACCTGTGGAGCTTTTTACAACCCCCATCCCCAAGCTGCACCCTGGACCAATGAAATCCGAATCTCTTGAGGTTGGGATGCAGGTATCAGTATTCATTATAGTTCCTGGGTTGTTCCTGTATGCAGCTAAGTTTGAGAACTACTGTTCAATGCTAAGGTCTCTTCTCTTGTTTACTTCTTTTCTGTTGTTTTGTTTTAAAGTTTATTTATTTTTGAGAGAGCCATGCGAGTTGGGAAGGAGCAGAGAGAGGGGGAGAGTCAGAGAAAGAGAGACAGAGAGAGGGAATCCCAGGCAGGCTCCACACTGCCAACGCAGAGCCAACGCGGAGCTCAAACTCAAGAACCATGAGATCATGACCTGAGCCGAAACCAAGAGTTGGATGCTTAACTGAGTGAGCCACTCAGGCTCTCCTCTTGTTTACTTCTTTATGAATCTTATTCTTAGTATAATTTATCGCTCAATACTGTGAATACAGTATAATGGGTTACCATTAAAAATGATTTAAAAATCATTTTAAAACTGAGATACATTTAAACGATATATATGCATATATAGGTTTTCAGCTTTTATCCTATCAAAGTTGAGATGATATTGTAAATATAATTTCCTAAGTTATTTTAGATATCTGATAAATAAATGCAAAAATTAGTATCAAGAACAGAAAGTGTGAAGTTAATATTGTTTACAATTGCCATAATTTTTGCCAAATTTCACAATGGTCAAAATTGCTAAAACATGTCATAAGTTTTACAATTTTACACACCTTGATCTGAGTTATGCATATCCGTAGTTAAGATATACTTTTTAATTTTTTAATGTTTTTTAAAAATTTATTTTTGAGAGACAGTGTGAGCAGGGGAGGGTCAGAGAGAGAGGGAGACACAGAATCTGAAGCAGGCTCTAGGCTCTGAGCTAGCTGCCAGCACAGAATCCGACACGGGGCTCAAACCCACAAACCATGAGATCATGACCTGAGCCGAAGCCGGATGCTTAACCAATTGAGCCACCCGGGAGCCCCAAGATATACTTTTAAAAAGATCAATTTACATTGCTATAAAACAACATATAAGATATGTGACTATAGTTTGCAGAATATTTTCCACCTAAATTGACAAATTACTACTGATACCTCTACTATCGTTTATAAATTTAGAATTATGGAAAAACTGCATCATTCCCAACCAGACTAGTAACTATATGTAAAGATAGTTATCTTTTAAAAAAATCTTTCCATATTCAGATTAGAATAATGATACGAGGCAGGAAAAAACATAAAGTGAATAGACTTATTAAATACAGAATGGAATTGTCTTCAGCTCTAATTCAGACTCAAATGCCAGTTGGTTTATTATTCTCTGGATTTCAGTGGGATATGCATGCACAGATCCTGCCCATATGCGTAAATGTTTTCATTACTGGGAAAAATGCATATTCATTACGGAATATTTAGGAAAGCCATAAAAGCAAAAAACATTTTTTAATAAAAATCATCTATAACTATTTTTAAATGCAATAACTCAATATAGTTAAAGATGCATCCCAATATAATTATGCTGGGTAAAAAGAGCCAGATGAAGAAATATATATGTGTGTGTATATATATACATGTACATATGTAGTAGATTATTCCATTTCTATGAATTTCTCTAAAATTCTAGAAAATGCAAACTAATTTATAGTGACAGAGAGCAGATCAGTGAGCAGGCGGGGTGGGAGTGGAGAGGCTACAATAGAGGAGTTACAAGGGCACAGGGAGAGACTGGGGGTAAATGACTGTGTCTATCATCTTGACGATGCAGATGATTCCAAGGATGTATACATTTATCAAAACTCGTCTAATTGTACACTTTTAATGTGCGCAGTTCTTTCTACATCAACTGGACCTCAATGAAACTGTCACAAACTCTTCTAAGCGACTGTTGGTAACTCTCAATCATGGAATCTGTATTGTATAGTTTTGCTTGAAATAGAATATTGTCATCACTCTGGATATTCTTCTCGCTAACTCATTGTTTTACTTAGGAAAACATCCTGTGATTTTGCACTCTTGAGATAATCCGTGTTACACATTCTCTCCTAGAAAGCAAAATTCAAATATTTTACTTATAATTTCTTCCAAAGAATTCTAAAGACCACAATAACATTCAAAACAACATACCCAAATGATTACTTCACTTTTCAAAATGTTCATTGATTTAGTAGCATAAGCGGCTGCATATTTTGGAATCTGTCTCATGTAATTAATTTTGCTCCCAATGAAGTTGTAATGAAGTAACATGTTGGGGGGGAAGGGAAGGCAGGGGAAGTATATTTAGTTTCACTATTGATTTTCTATCTTTTATTCTGATTTATCACAGCTACTCCTATAGACACTGCATTTATAGGAGTGACAAGAAATCATTAAAAAAAAAAAAGCAGCTGACAGAGTTAAGATCAATCCCCAGGAATTCAGAATCTTACCAGGACAGCAAATGAGATTTAGATCGGAGCTCTATAAACTGGGATAAAATAGTCAACCTCTCCTGTGTTCCTGATTTTAGTAATTCTTCAGGTCAGCCATCGGTCTTTTCATTGTTAATCACATGCAAACAACAATTGAAGTATTTTTTGATATCAAAGACAGCAAACACATTGTAGACCTGAGATTAAAAATTCACGAAGTCAGGGAGGGGGGCGCCTGGGGGGCTCAGTCAGTCAAGCATCTGACTCTTGATCTCAGCTCAGGTCTTGATCTCAGGTTCGCAAATTCAACCCCACGTTGGGCTCTGCACTGGGCATGAATTAAAAAAAAAAAAATTCACAAAGGGGAGGATCACCTGGCTGGCTCTGTTGGTCTTGATCTCAGGGTCACAGGTTCAAGCCCAGGCTGGGTGTAGAGTGTAGTTAAAAAAAAAAATTCATAAAGGGATTCAAGTTAAGAGAGAAACATAAAAATCTCTCATTTACAATGTATGTGTCTAATGTCTTTTATGAATAAGCAGTGTTGACTTGTGAAACCCAAGTTTTCAGCTTTGAAAAGTCCCAAGCATTTTGCCTGGTACTTAACTCAATAAAAGTTCATTGAATTTAATATGTTAAAATGTACTTTTAAATGTATTGGATATTTACGGGACCTGTGCAGGATTTGTGAAGGGCTGTGAAGTTATGAGAATTATGGTAACTTGGTAACTGCTCTGGGGGGTAGGAACCTTCCGGATACCTTCAGCTGCCCTCCCCAATATGTTCCCCGGCGAGACCTTTCTCCATATTGAGCAAACTTCACTGTATCGTAGTTCCAGTCAGAAGTGGGTGGAGAGCAGCCCAACTCTGGAAAATTAGGAGTCCAAGCTATACTGCCTTATTGGTGACTGCATTTCAATTGCATTCATTTGCTTGTTTATTTATATTTAGACATGTCTTGGACAGAGTGTGGCAGCCATGTCAAATTAGTTCTGTGTGAATAATTGCCTCTATTATACAAGCTTCCACAGTGGCTGGAAAATATAAATGAAAAAAAATATATATATATAAAAGAAAGGCTTAACTCCTCTCCACCCCACCGTCCTTTTTGTTACTTCGGCATAATCCTGGATTTGGGTCAGGAGCAATCTTAAATCTTGGTAAATGAAACTGATATACAAAAAGCTGGCTTAATAATTAATCCAAAGCAATACATTTCTTTACATTTAGAAGAATAGGGGCACCTGGGTGGCTCAGTCGGTTGAGCGTCTGACTTCAGCTCAGGCCATGATCTCATGGTTCATGAGTTCGAGCTCAGCGTTGGGCTCTGTGCTGACAGCTCAGAGCCTGCAGCCTGCTTTGGAGTTTGCATCTCCCTCTCTCTCTGCCCCTCCCCCACTCACACTCTGTCTCTCTATCTCTCTCTCTCTCTCAAAAATAAACACTCAAAAATTTTTTTTCACTTAAAAGAATAACATCTGCCTATACGTATCATGTATGTGTACATGTGGTTGACCTTTGAACTTCACCTGTATATTGAAATTTTTCAATACCTTCTCTATGAATATGGGATTATAATCATGAATAAAATAAAATTGTTAATTCTTATAGTTTTCTAGTTCATAATTTGTAAATGCAAGAGAAGAGAGTAGGAGTCGGGTTCTCAGGTGATTTAGATACGTTGAAGATAGATGTAAGCAGTTAGGTCAGAAAAATACTAGACTTCAATTAATACAGCACAATTCAGTGAATGCAATGAAGTGACAAGTGGTAGTTTCAAGAGTGAAGAATTTCCATGTTCTTTTAATTTTTTTAAGTTTATTTATTTATTTTGAGTGAGACAGAGACAGCACAAGTGAGGGGCAGCAAGAGAGGGAGAGAGAGAATCCCAAGCAGGCTCCATGGTGTCAGCACAGAGCCTGATGCGGGGTTTGAACCCACCAACCCGTGAGATCATGATCTGAGCTGAAACCAAGAGTGGGATACTCAACCAACTGAGCCACTCAGGTGTCCCAAGAGTTTCCATAATCTTTTTAAATGTTTATTTACTTCTAGAGACGGAGCATGAGTGGGGGAGGGGCAGAGAGAGAGGGAGACCGATTCCGAAGCAGCCTCCAGGCTCTGAGCTGTCAGCACAGGGCCCTGCATAGGACTCAAGCCCATGAGCTATGAGATCATGACCTGAGCCCAAGTCGGATGCTTACCATACTGAGCCACCCAGGCGCCCCAAAGGTTTCCATATTCTAAAGGGAAGTTGCCTAAAGGCTTTGAAGCTAGAGAATGCATCTGTGGGCTACGTGTTGGTTTTACATTGTTTTAATAATCGTAATTATTATTGCTTTTTCAAGGGGTTGTATTAACTCAGATATAAAATGTTTCGCGTTTGTGAATTCATTTCAAACATGTTTGAAATGATTTGGTGTGTGCACCAGAGGCCCAGCTATGGCCTTAAATTTTATGGGTAAATCTCGTGTGACCTGTCTTTCTGGAGAAGCGAGCGCGAAGCATACACGTCCAGCCTGCTATTCAGGCCACATCTATTTGTTTTTGAGAAATCTCAAGCTGTTTGTATGTGAGTGTCAACTCTCTCAGGGAAACGACTCTACCGTGCACTGCCCCATGGGAGAGGATGTGTGGGACACCTGCGTCCTGCTGTTTGGAGGAGAAAGGGCTGCTGGCGAGAAATCTGGGCAACCGACAGCCGTGGACCGAGAAGAGGAAAACAGAGAGCAGCTGCCATCCTCACTATCACTGACGCTAACCAAAGCAATTCGAACAGTGTCTCCGAAAGCTTAGCAGAGAAAACCTTGGGGATTTGATTTAGAACCTTGAGTGGGAAGCACCGTAATGGAAGGTGGTAACTGTGTGCGTGGCACCTACGAGGCTCTAGATAAATATGTGTTGAAAAATAAATGAGTGGTGCACCTGGCTGGTTTAGTGGGAGAGCATGTGACTCTTGATCACGGGGTTGTAAGTTTGAGCCCCAGGTCGGGTATAGAGATTAGTTAAAAATGAAAAATCTTGGGGCGCCTGGGTGGCTCAATCAGTTGGCTGTTTGACTTCGGCTCAGGTCATGATCTCATGGTTCGTGAGCTCGAGCCCCAGGTCAAGGTCTGTGCTGACAGCTCGGAGCCTGGAGCCTGCTTCAGATTCTGTGTCTACCTCTCTCTCTCTCTGCCCCTCCCCTGCTTAACTCTCATTCTCCCTCTCTCAAGAATAAAATAAGCATTAAGAAAAAACAAAATCTTAAAAAAAAAAGACAGAAAGAAATGAATGCGTGAACTTTGTAATGTTCTGAATAGCATATCTTCTATTCTATTGAATGTTCTTTTTTAAAATTTGTTTTGAATGTTTATTTTTGAGAGAAAGAGACAGAGTGTGAGCTGGGGGAGGGGCAGAGAGAGAGGGAGACACAGAATCCGAAGCAGACTCTAGGCTCTGAGCTGTCAGCACAGAGTCCGAGGTGGGGCTTGAACCCACAAACGTGAGATCATGACCTGAGGCAAAGTCAGACGCCCAACTGACTGAGCCACCCAGGCGCCCCTAGAATGTGCATATTTCTTAAAAGTAGATTTTCCTTACAAAAAGTCAGAATATGAGCAGGTTCATGGCCTGGAACATAAACATAAGTCAAGCAGTTGTTAATCTAAGCAGAAACTGGCTACGCCTTTCTCAGTTTGTGGGTTTCTGACCTTGCAATCTTTATCTGAAGCTTCCAAAGCTAGGAGATGTGAAAAGCTTTGTGAAGAAGTTCCCAACAATGAAGTAAGTATAATCTCACAGAATGGGACATTTTGATAGTGTTTGTACAACTTACTGTTACATTTTCATACGTGCTGACGTCAGTCATTCTCTGATAGGCTTTACCGGCACTTTTAGGCCTTAACGTCTTGGGTGAGGCCTAAATGCCCCTTTTCACAGATCACCCTGAAGAGAGAACACACTGGAAGCTTTCTACAGAAAGGGAGTGAAGTGCTGGACATGGGGGGGGAGGGGGGGAGGGGGGGAGAATCCTTGAAATCCCGAGCACCTGATTTAATTTCTTGGGGCCCACTGTCCCCCACTTCACTGGTAAAATTCGAATACTAGGATCTACCTCACAGAGTTGTTGTAAGGATTAAATATGATCAGATGTGCAAAGTGCTTTGAACGGTGCCTGGCAGAGTGAGAACTGGAATGGTTTCTAAGTAAAAATGGAAGTTGCAACGGCTGAAATGCTTAAGAATTCTGAAAATGCGACCATTTTGCAACTCTCTTGCTTCTTGAGGGTTACATTCCAGAGACAGTGGCCTATGTGTACTTCTTCAACTAAAAATGACCAACTTAGAAAATTTTTATGTTGGATCACCAACTCCACAATTAATTAGGCCCCAGATCTACTGCTGAACTACCGCTTATATAATCAATTCTCCATTAACTTGTGCAAAATCTGGGTATGGGATATGTATCTGGGATCTCGTGTTGATATCCCGAGTTTCTTCATTCTTCCAACTATGTGTGAAAACGAGGGCACTTAGTTGCCAGGGGAAACCGGCCCATCACCTTCATGCTTATGTGCCAATTCAGCCAGCTAAAAATTCGGTTTCGTTGGAATACCGGTGGCTGCCTGCTACATTCATATACCAAGTATTATATTCAAGAGTATGACGGGTAAGAACGCAAGCCACTCAGGCTGATATGATTTAAAGCCTCTGTCTACGAAGAACTACCGATGGCAAAGCAACAGATGTATGTCGTCAGGTCTCCGCATGGCGAGAGGGACAGGCGGCCTGGACCTCCAGCATCACGGCCTCAAAAAGGACAGGCCCATTTTCAGTCACAGTCTCCCTTCCCCGAATTCCCCCGGGGAAGGAGGGCAGCCGGTGTGGCTGATGGCATCGCCTGACATCACCGGTTCCGGATGATAGGCGAGCGTGGGGCCGCCTGGCCCACCTCATCCGTGGCCTGACTGCATTAACCTCTCTGTTCCCGGCTGCGGCCACGTGAGGTGTCCTAATATGGTCAGACTCCGGAGAAGGCGAGGAGCGCTCGCCTTCCTCCGGCCACCGGGGAGGAGGCAGGGACGGGCGTCGGGAGGGGACGGCAGTCTGCAGGAAAGCTAGTGGGGAGCGGGGTTCGCTTCTGGGCGAGGGGGAAAGTGGGCTGCAGCGGCGGCTCGGCCCCGGCTCTCACCTACCCAATAAACCTCCAATCCGCGCGCCCCGGGGGGCTTCCTGCCCTCCCCGCCCCTCCCCTCCTGCAGCCGCGGCTCTTCCCCCAGCTTGGGTCCCCACCGAGGGATGGGAAGCGCCCCGGGGTCGGGGCGGGCCGCCCGCCTGGACCTTGGCTGGAGGCTGGGGATGCGCCTCCGGTCCCGCAGCCCGGGGGGGGGGGGGGGGGGGGGGGGGGAGATGCTGCCGCAAGGCGTGGCCGGGGCTGTGCTCATGTGATGAGCGAGGGAACAACAAGGGGGAGGAGGCAAAGAGGTGGCTTTTTTTTTCTTTTAAGGAGTTTGCCGGGAGCGCGTCTCGTTCATTCGCAGTCTGGGCGCGTTCGGAGGAGGACGGCGGGGAGGAAGGCGTTCCCGGGACCGCGCGGGCTCACGGCTGCTCGCTCCGCGCCGCGCCCCTGCGATCCGGCGAAGGCGTGACCGGGCAGCGAGGCGCGGGGCGACCGCAGCGGAGCCATGGGCGCCGGCAGCTCCACGGAGCAGCGGAGCCCGGAGCAGCCGGAGGCGGGGAGCGCGACGCCGGCCGAGCCCGAGCCCAGCGGCGGCGGCCTGGCGGCGGAGGAGGCTCCCGGCGCGCCCGGGGAGCCGGCCCTCGCCGCCGCCGCCCCCGCCACCAAGGTACGGGCGCGCCGGGCCACCTGCCCCGGGGACGGGGGAGGAGGCGTGGGGGAGGGAGGGGGTCCCTCTGATTTCAGCCTGCGAGAACTTCCCGGCCCGTCCAGCCCGTCTGCAAACTCGGGAGCACGCACCCCTCCTTCCAGCTTCCCGGGGTCTGTTGCGCCGGGGTGGGACCAGCGGGGGCGAGCGCGGCGGGCTTGCATCTTTGTCGTGGGTCTCCGGGGGAGGCGACTGTGCCTTCCGCAGTAATAAAATTCGCCCCCCCGCCCCTCGCGAGCGGAGCCTTTCTCCGCACTCTTCCGGTGGGAGCGACCCAGCCCGAGACGCGCGAGCTGCTGCGGGGGGTGGGGGGGGAGGGGGACGTGACCCATCGGCCGAGGGTCCTGTGTCCCCCCCCCCAACCTTTCTCCCGGATGCGGAAAGTCAACTGTTGTTGGGCCAGGACCCTTGTCGCAGCCGGGCGAACCGGCCACCCGTGGGTTCCCCGCTGCGTACGGTCCTTGGCACCAGCCGTGCCTGGAGCGACCCGGGTTTGGTACCCAGTCTTGCTGCGGCAGCTCGCGCAGACACCGCCTTCCCGATGCAGAGGCAGCCTCGGGTGTAGCTCGCTCCGAGCCAAAGAAAACCTGGGGAGACGCTGCACTCCCAAAACGAATGACAGGTTTCGCAAACAAGGCAGCGTCGCCCTTTTCGCTCAGTTCACTGCTTGTGGACTCAATCGGATAAACAAATCTTGGGGAAGTAGTTAGAACTTCCCAAAGGATGAGGTCAGTCGCGTAAGCGAGCATTCATTCCTTGCACTCTTGTCTGGAGGCAGTGCCGAACCTCCTGGAAATTTTGTATTTTATAGCCTGAAGTCTTGAAGGCTGAAATATTTACTCTTGACCGCTACACCGCCAAGACTTTGACTTGTTTGGATCGTTGTATTTTGCTTTTATTACATAATCAGTTTTCCAGCAAATGCGTTCATTAGCAAGGCTTCACCTAACCTGTCCTGTGATATCTTATGGAAAGATGGTGGATAACCGTATTTACTATAAACAAAAAAAGAAGGAACCTGTGTTGTATCTGAAGATATAGAATGTGAGGACCTTCGAGAGTTATCAGGAAGTATAGATGTTCACAGTGTGCAAAACAGCCTCCCTCCCTGAAATCTAGGTAAATTTCACTGAACTGTGATCTCATTGTCCTGACCTCTTTAGCTGTCCTAGTCTAGTTTGGGCTGAGAGAGCGTTTTTAATTAGATAACCTCTAGTCTTTAACTTAACTACTTGTAAAACGCGTGGTCCCTAGAGCTGTTGGTAGTACCAAGTACCAAGTGCCTTGGAAGAGCTAATTTTCTAAGAGGCTCCTAAGCTGTGCGCTTAAGTAAGGTATTATCCTGTTGAGATCTGACTCACGGTTTAATACATCCGGTACATCCCCTTTTGATGCTGACTTCTGCCAAACTGGCCTCCTAAGCAGTATTTAGAGTTCAGTAATGAAAGTCATTTGCAAGGTATAATTGCTAAAAGCTTGCAATCGGGGACATTTTTTCCTTGGTTTTTACTGTAGGTTTTCTTAACAGATCATGCTGAAATAGGATACTTAATCTGTTAAATAAGTCTGGTAAACTTGAATTTGTTCATTTAAAAATATCCCTTCCATTCTCTTTGTCTTTCTGTAATCGTATCCACCCTTTTCCTAGTCACCACCATCTTGAAGCAGCCAAGCCACCTCCTTTAAAAAAAAAATTACTTAAATAACGTCTAGAATATCATTGAACTTTTTGGCATCCTGCCCAGTTATCAATTTGGAGACAAATCAATACACTTACACGTATCCTCGGAAAATGGTGTCGTTTTTCATTCCAACTAACAAAATTTATTACTCAGGTTTTGAAAACCTGTCCTTTCAAAAGGACTCCTTAATTAAGAATGACTCAGCACATAGCTCTTGCCTCCCCTCTTTGCCCTGTCAAACCCCAGTCCTGACCTTCGAGTAATCCCATCTGCCATTCCAGGCTCGGGTAGCACCACGGACCCTTCTTCCAGCAGTTTCCACATTTGTGGGTTTAGTGACTTGACTGAGTGTGCTCCTGGTTCTTGTAAATGCTCCACGGGACTGGGACCATATCTGTGAATTTGCTCAAAGCACACCCCCAATTCCCCCCCCCCCCCCCCCCCCCCCCCCCCCCGCCGTGTGATGTGCTGCCTGGCAGGTTGGTGGTACTGACTTCCTGGTTTTGACTGGACCCGGTCAATCTGGGAAATACCTTGGGCCATCTGCTTTTTCTACAGTTTAACCTTTGACCGTCTCATTATTGCAAGCTGCCTCATGTATCAGTGACTAACCCGCTGGTTTAATCTGGTTATTAATGGACTAAGTGAATATTTTGGCAAAAACTCTGATTAAAGGTCTTTGATTTCTATTTCTCTAGAAATAAAGTGGCTTGTTAGCATTGCAATTTCCAATTGTCTCTAATCGCGAATGGATACAATATTATAAATGGAAGTGGCTCAAGTGAGACCACTTCATAGGTTGAATTAGTTATGAATTACATCTTGAGCCGCCGTGATTGGGTGTGTGGACAGTTGGGGGTTTAGACTAATACAACCTCCTCTTCCCTGGTAGGATGCTGATCATTAATTAAGGGCTATTTACAGATTTCTTTTCCCCATCTAAATGATGTTTATATCCCGTGCATGCTGCCTCTGTAGCAATCCAGTTTACTTTCTCCTTTCTGTTGTTAATTTCGCTTATCAGTCATTTACTGACTAAGTGCTCCTTAAAAGACATTACACTAATTGAATATCACTCCTGTCAGGTCAAATGGAGCGTTAAAGCTAACATTTAGGTGCCCGGAAGCACAAGTCCTGGGTTTATCTGGTATATTTCAGTAAAATGGAATCTACCTCATCTTTTACGATCTTACATATGTAAATTCTGGGGCGAAATGGCTTACTCAATTATTTATCAGTTTTAATTTTGAGACTTGGCCATTTTGGCCGCTGCAGGGACAGGAATATTAGATTACCCAAATGCAGTTACTAAATAAAGCTTAATACTGCTCAATCATCTGTTTTTATTTTATTTCTTTACAGATTTTTTTTAAAGTTTATTTATTTATTTTGAGAGACAGGGCGAGCGAGCAGGGGAGGAGCAGAGAGAGGGAGAGAGAGAATTCCAAGCAGAGCCTGATACAGGGTTTAAACTCATGAACTGTGAGATCATGACCTGAGTCGGAGAGATCAAGAGTCGCTTAACTGACTGACCCACCCAGGAGCCCCAGTCATCTGTTTTTTTTAATTATTTTTTAATACGGTAGGCTTTAAGTATAATGATCTGTTCACAATTTTTAAAAAAAATTTTTTTAATGTTTGATTTATTTTTGATACAGAGAGAGACAGAGCATGAGAGGGGGAGGGGCAGAGAGAGAGGGAGACACAGAATCTGAAGCAGGCTCCAGGCTCTGAGCTAGCTGTCAGCACAGAGCCTGACGCGGGGCTCCAACCCACAAATGTGAGATCTGACCTGAGCTGAAGCCGGCTGCTCAACCGACTGAGCCACCCAGGCGCCCCAGTTCACAATTTTTTAAAAGTTTATGTATTTTTGTGAGAAAGCGCTCATGCTTGTGCGTGAATGTGGGAGGGGCAGAGAGGGAGAGAGAATCCCAGGAAGGCTCTGCATTGTCAGTGCAAAGCCCGATGTGGGGCTCAAAGGTGAGATCATGATCTGTGCCAAAGTCAGATGAACAACTGGCTGAGCCACCCAGGTGCCTCAACTATCTGTTTTTTAAAAGTTTGCCTTTGAAAGAGTATTTTTATTTAAGTGTCAACATAGGGTGGAATGACTCATGACAAATTAGAGTTTCTGGGAAATCTTGATTTTTGTTTTTGAGCAGCAGGCAAAAATGTATTGGAGTATAAGATTAGAAAGGAAGAATAGTAGGAAAGCTCTCTTTACAGAGAGGGGACATTCGAAAGTGAATGCGCCTAAATCTTGATTCTTTTTTTTTTAATGTTTTATCTATTTTTGATGCAGAGAGAGACAGAGCATGAGAGGGGGAGGGGCAGAGAGAAGGAGACACAGAATCTGAAGCAGGCTCCAGGCTCTGAACTGTCAGCACAGAGTCTGACGCGGGGCTCGAACCCACGGACATGAAATCTGACCTGAGCCGAAGTCGGAGGCTTAACCGACTGAGCCACTCAGGCGCCCCAAAATCTTGATTTCTTAAGCCCAGTTAAGTTTGCACCATCATCATTCTCTGAATTATCCTTCTTGTATTTCTTGCTCGAGCAACGACTTTAGCGCTGAAAATGGAGCAGTTGAACAGTGAGGCTGGTGTCCCTGGCAGGTGGGAAATGGGGACCTAATCACGGTACAGTCGATACAATCTTCGCTCCTGGCTGTGGTCCCATTCGGTTACAGGAGCTGTGAACCACCAGAACGTAAGGATGTACTCAGATAGAAGAATCCCTTGTCTGACTGGTAGATTTCAGGCTGTCTTTGCCCTCCGCGCATAAAAACAGACCATTGGGCTGGCCAGCTGCATTTCTTAATCCTTCCCAGCCTGAGGTAGGATGCTTTCTCCCACTTGTTTCTGTTTACAAAACAGGAACAGAGGACGAAGATGACCTTACCGTGATTACGTCACCAGTGTTAAAAGGGCCAGAATTGAGAATGGCTAGGAGAGAATTACGTGTTAACAGAGCCGTGTTTGGTGGATACAGGCTACCTGTGTTCCCCCAGATTCCAAGAGGTGCTGCTTTGAGTAGAGCACAGTCCCAAATTTGGAGATACGGGTGTGAGGATGATCATTTAGGATAGACGGCTTGTGGGACCGCAGCGCAGTGCCGGCCCTTCGATCCCTACCAGCCTTGTACTGTAGGCTTAGGCGAAGGCCTGTGTGAGATCCGTCAAGATTCCCACTTGAAGTTCTCCCCTTCTATGATGAACTGACCTCGGACAGCGCACCCTGTTGAATCCACTTTCAACTGTCTAATCTCTGTCTCAGATCACTTTAAAGCAAAGAAGGATTATTCTAATTTAGTGTTTTATAGAATAATTAATAAAACAAACAAACAAAATGTTTTGCTTTAAAAAGGTATTATGAGTGGCACCTGGGTGGCTCAGTCGGTTTGGGCTTCCGACTTCGGCTCAGGTCATGATCTCACGGTTTGGTTTGTGAGTTTGTGCCCCGAGTCAGGCTCTGTGCTGAAGGCTTGGAGCCTGGAGCCTGCTTTGGATTCTGTCTCTCCCTCTCTCTCTGCCGCTAAAGAAAGATATTATGAAATTGTTTCTTTTTCTCCATCAGCTTTAACTCAGTGTCCTAGAATCCCCCTGCAAGGATATCAAGCTCATCCTTGGCCCTGGTGATTCTGTATGCGGTAGGCTATTCATTACGTAAGAAATTCGGATTTATAGCACTGAGAAAAATTTATTGGTACTTTGATCTCATGAAAAAAAAAACTGGAGCCTCTGGGTGGCTCGGTCGGTTACGTGTCTGACTTCAGCTTAGGTCATGATCTCATGGTTCATGGGTTTGAACCCCGTGTCGGGCTCTTTACTGACAGCTCAGACCCTGGAGCCTGCTTCAGATTCAGTGTCTCCCTCTCTGTTTGTCTCTCCCCTGCTCTCGCTCTGTCTCTCAAAACAAATATAAATAAAAAACAAAGAAGAGAACAAAACAAAACTAAATATCCTTGAACCCAATTCTTCGTTTTCTTATAACCTGAAAAAATTATAATTTAGAATGTTTTATTTTAAAATAATAGAAAATATGAAAAAACTCAGTTTGGAAGGGAGAAGCACTATATCTTATAAATGTGTGAACTTATTTAATATAAATTTTAAAAATCTATACTTACAGTTATTTGACTTGTCTATTTCGATTTTGGATTATTAGGGGCGCCTGGGTGGCTCAGTCAGTTAATGGCCGACTTCAGCTCGGTTCATGATCTCACGGTCGTGGGTTCGAGCCCCGCGTCAGGCTCTGTGCTGACAGCTCCGAGCCTGGAGCCTGCTTCGGATTCTGTGTCTCCTTCTCTCTCTGTGCTTCCTAATGCTCTATTTCTCTGTCTCTGAAAAATAAATATTAAAAAAAATTTTAGATTTTGGATTATTAATTGGCACTTTTTTAGATGTGCTAAAGATAGGGTTTTGTATGGTCAACCTTTTGTTTCCAACTCTAAAAAGGATTAGGGAAATAATCTATAATAATTTCAATTATCCATACATTCATGTTACTTATGAGAAATTGAGTTATTTAAAACTATAATCTGACATTCTTAGGCAATTTTTTTTAATGTTTTATTTTTATTTTTGATACTGAGAGAGACAGAGCATGAGAGGGGGAGGGGCAGAGAGAGGAGGAGACACAGAACTGGAAGCAGGCTCCAGGCTCTGAGCTGGCTGTCAGCACAGAGCCTGACACAGGGCTCGAACCCACGAACGTGAGATCTGACCTGAGCCGAAGTCGGAGGCTTAACCGACTGAGCCACCCACGCGCCCCTAATCTGACATTCTTAAATCATAACATCTTCATAAGATCAAAAGCCCTTACTTATTCTTATTGAAATAATTTTTATTTAAAATCATTGCGTAATAGGATTTACTTTTAAGATTTTTTTAAAAGTCATCTCTGCACCCAGCCTGGGGCTCGCATTCACAACCCGAGATCAGGAGTCCTGTGCTCTCCCAACCGAGCCATCTGGGAGCCCCTCATATTTATTCTCCTAAAAACGTTAATGGTTGAGAACTTCGGTTTGTAGAGTATGTTGGCGGAAAGTAAGTGTCTTGTTCCCTCCAAACCCCCAAGTGTTCACTGTGGATAGTTTGAAATCAATGTTGGTGGTTTTTTGCATGTTCTTTCAAAAACTTGATGCATGTGGAGTATATAAATAAGAATAGGTCCATTATTTTTTAAGTAATCTCTACACAACGTGGGGCTTGAGCTCAAGACCCTGAGATCAGAAGTCGCACATTCTTTTTTAAAAAAAATTTTTAATATCTTATTTTTTACTTAAAAACATTTTTTAATTTATTTTTTAATGTTTTATTTATTTTTGATACAGAGAGAGACAGAGCATGAGGGGGGGAGGGGCAGAGAGAGAAGGAGACACAGAATCTGAAGCAGGCTCCAGGCTCTGAGCTAGCTGTCAGCGCAGAGCCTGATGCGGGGCTCGAACCCACGAATGTGAGATCTGACCTGAGCCGAAGTCGGAGGCTTAACCGACTGAGCCACCCAGGCGCCCCTTAAAAACATTTTTTTAATGTTTATTTTTGAGAGAGAGAGACAGAGTATGAGCAGGGGCGGAGCAGAGAGAGAGGGAGATACAGAATCCAAAGCAGGCTTCAGGTTCTGAGCTGTTAGCACAGAGCCTGATATGGGGCTCGAACTCACGGAGTGAGATCATGACCTGAGCCAAAATTGGACGTGAAACTGACTGAGCCACCCAGGCCCCCTTCATGTTTATTTCTGAGAGAGACTGAACAGGAGCCAGGGAAGGGAAGAGAGAAAGGGAGGAACAGAATCCAGAGCAGGGTCCAGGCTCCCAGCTGTCAGCACAGAGCCTGACTCAGGGCCCGAACCCACAAACCGTGAGATCATGACCTGAGCCAAAATCAAGAGTTGGACGCTGAAGTGACTGAGCCACCATAACCCCCCACCCCCATTCTTTATAATGGCTACATAAATTTTCCCTTTATGGTTTGAAATTCAGAATAAGTTTAACCAGTCCCCTGTGTTTACATTGACATTTTCTTAGTCTCTTGCTCTATTAAATTGACCCAGGGAATATGCTAGCTCTCGTATCTTTGTGTGTGTTCAAATGCATCTCTAGGATAGATTTCTGGAAGTGGAACTGCTTACTCAGAACAATTTGTGTGCATTTAAAATTTAGATAGCCCTTGCTGAATTTACTGCTGAGGGAGATGCTGTACACTTTGCATCCCCACTCTGAAGATCAGCATGGGTTTCTGGATGATTTCCCTCAGTGCAGGGCAGATTTGCTCATATTTGCCATTCTGCACCCAAGTTGGCCTTGATGTGTTTTTAATTACGTATATTGGCCATATGCTGTTCCTCTCTGTGCCACCCTATCATAAACCAGACTAGCTTCCGGAGCATTAAAGGATATGGTTTATTTTACTGTTAATTTTTAAAGACTTTTCTACCCCACCCCAAAGTTATTCAAAATAGGGCAAAGCAAGTCAAAAGGGGGGCGCCTGGGTGGCTCAGTCGGTTAAGCTTCTGACTTCAGCTCAGGTCATGATCCCGAGGTTCGTGAATTCAGCCCAGTGCTGGGCTCTGGGCCGACAGCTCAGAGCCTGGAACCTGCTTCCAGATTCTGTGTCTCCCTCTCTCTCTCTGTACCCCTCCCCCGCTCACACTCTGTCTCTCTCTCTCTCTCAAAAATGAATAAATGTTTAAAAAAAAAAAAGTAAAAATGTGGCCAAGGTTCTACATGTGTTTACTCATTTCTTCCCAAATTTGTAAACGGTCTTAATTTTATTTACTTGGACAGTGACCTACTTCTTTAGCAATCAATTTAAAAATTTCTCCTCTGGGAACAGTCTAAAAAATCATCCAGTTGCCAGAAATTTCTTCATACTTCTGATCCATGAAATGGTGGAACCTGGGACTGGGGGCAGCAGAATTCCGCTCCTGGGAAAACCATGGGCTGAAGGTCCTCCCCTGGGTTCACTTCTCGTTCCCGTGACAAACTACAGCCTGGCTGTCAACTGGAATAAATGTGATTTCCCAGAAAAAGGGTAGGTGCTCAAAGCACAGAAATGACAAGATCTTTCCCAGACCTGTTGGATTTCTCTTAGTACACGGATTCGTGCAAGTTTAAAGATTTTTGTCTTCCATGCAGCTTCTCTGTGATGTTTTTTAAAAAGTGGGGTGGATGGATGGCTCAGACAGTCAAGCGTCTGGTTTCAGCTCAGGTCACGATCTTGCCGTTCTTGAGTTCGAGCCCCACATCAGGCTCTGAGCTTTGAGCCTGCTTCAGATTCTGTTTCTTTCTCCTCCCCTCCCCTGCTCGCACTCTGTCTCTCTCTCAAAAATAAACATTAAAAATAGAAGGGTGGAGTATGGACAGTCTTGTGGTTTCATTCCGCTTAACCATAGTCCCAGTTTGAGTAAATATCAATTTACTAAACGTCAAAGAGTTTGATTTGTAAATGAGGCAAGCTAGAATTTAAGAAGGGGGATTGTTACCACTCCTTGGCTCATCTTCTGTTTGTTAGACGCAGACATTGCTAACCTGGTTGCACCACTGAGTGACCTGGGAGCTTTTCAAAGACCATCCTAGATGCGTTGAACCAGAATCCCAGGCAGTCAGACCTCAGGTAATCAGCAGCCTTGCTGCCCACCGGGTATTCTCATTTGCCTGGCGTGGCTGTCGTTGCCTTAAGGAAGGAGGGGCCGGCCATCGGGGCCCACCGAGGGCCAGGGAGAGGTGTTTGGGGGACGGCACAGACTTGACAGGTTGGAGCGTGTGCGGGCAGGAGGGAGCGTTTCAGATGATGTTGGAAGAGTCGGCACTCCACTCCTCACATATTCAGGAGCAAATAAAGGGAAATACCCTCCTACATAATTCCGTCCTTTATTCTACTGCATTGAGTAGAAGTGTGCACCAGTGAAGGCTTTTCTAAATGGAATGTGCTCTTCGGGATAAATAGTTGGTGAATTCCATGCCGTTATCCTTTTGAGCACGAAGGGAGCTTCTTGTCCATGTTCATTTTCATTTCTACCCGGAGCCTCTTAAACCTCCTCCTTCGTTTACCAGTTTCAAACTTCTGCAGTGTTGGGTTCGCAGACAGTATTCAGATGGTGCGGAAATCCCCGAAGAAACCTTAAACCCTCACCAGGTCGTCGAAGATCAGAATAGGGTTGTGGCCTTGCCCACCATGTGTTTGCTACTCAGTCTTGATTCCATAAACGTGTCTTTTCTCTCCACTCTGCTCCAGGCACAGTGCCAGGACTGGGGATGGAAAGAAGAAGGAATCACAAGAGCTCAGGGCTAAGAAAGCACAAGCTTTTCTGTCCACATACTCGCTAGCAGTGAGTTGTTTTATGGCTGGAGGGAGAGGTCCAAATTTGTTTTCCATACCGGTTACTTATTGTTTCCAATTGATTGGAATAGTCCCTTCTGTTTACAACTCCTTTCCCCACATATCCACAGATCTGATGCTTACTGATTTCTTTTTACTTGGAAAAGTTTCCTGCTGTGCTTATTTGTATTCTAGTAACTTGAAAGCATTAAGGGAGTGGCTAAAATGTAATCAGTTATAATAGCTAGCCTGGGGTTTAAAATACATTTACAGTTTACAACTCAGGTGTTACCTGTAGAGGCCGCTTTTAGACAAAAAACTTGAGCAGCGGAAACTTGATCAAGGCAAAATGGCCCACAGGGACCACGGGGCTGAACACAGACTGGCCCACCGGGTGACCCACCGGAAAATACCCACAGGCCCTAACTGACAGTGGGCTACTTACAAGCAGGCAGTTACCCAAAAAGGGAAAATCCCAAACCTCCTCACCTTCCTGCCTTAAATACAGCCCCTGCCCACCGCTTTGGTGCAGATCTTGTCTCCCTTGCTCTCCTGCCCGCTGCTTTCTGGCAGTGTATTTAATAAACATCTCCTGGGCGTCCGACTTGGGCTCCGGCTATGGTCTTCCGGGTTGTAAGTTCCAGCCCTGTGTCGGGCTCTGTGCTGACAGCTCAGAGCCTGGAGCCTGTTTCAGATTCTATGTCTCCCTCTCTCTGCCCCTCCCCACTCACTCCTTGTTTCTCACTCTTAAAAATAACTAAACATTAAAAAAATTTTTTTAATAAATTTCTATCTCCTTTGTTCTGCCTCGGTGAATCTTTTCATTGCCCCACACCACCGGCTTCGACCCAAGGGTTGCCTCGCATTTGGGGGTCCCCATCGAGACCCCAAAGATACCATATTACTCAGGTCTGCCATGGCTTTGGTAAGTTTATACGTACGTAAATGTAAAAAAGTAACTGGGAGGCGGATGTTCTCTTTTAAACTTAATTTTTCTTGGTGTGTAATAACATGCATTAAAAATAGTCAAGTGTAGGGGCGCCTGGGTGGCTCAGTAAGTTGAGCCTCGGACTTCGGCTCAGGTCATGATCTCACGGTTTGTGGGTTTGAGACCCGTGTCAGGCTCTATGCTGACAGCTCGGAGCCTGGAGCCCGCTTCAGATTCTGTGTCTCCCCCTCTCTCTGCCCCTCCCTCCCTCGAACTCTGTCTCTCATAAAAATAAACATTAAAAAAAATTTCAGGTGTTCCATAATCACTTACCATGTGAAAGGCATTGGTCTAGGTGCTTTGAGAAACGGAGAGATGACCACACGCAGCCCTATCTGAGTGCCTTGCAATCTGCGGGAGGGCACAGGGTCCCTCTAGGAAATACTCAATAGCAATGGTTCAGATCACCTGGATACGCAGAAGAAAAATTGCCATTGCCTGATGCGTGTGTCCTCAGCGAATTGTCCAAGGGCTGCTGGAGAGAGAAGAGAACATTTTGGAGAGTGTGGCAGGTGCATGAGGCCATTAGTTGGGAGGCCAGGAAGTACCAGCGGATGAAGGAGCCGCGTGCTTTAAGGGAGGGAGGGGAAGGACACGCTGCGTCGGGAATGCTGCCCAGGCAGCCGAGAGCCAGGGAAGAACAAAACACAGATGCAGATGCCGCGTGAAGGGACGGGATGGGAGAATGGGGGGCGGGTGGGGACGAGGCCAGAAGTGGTGTTTGGGGGAGGTCGCGCTGGCTAACATTTGCACAATCTGGTAATGTATCAGATACTCACCGGGAGCGGTGGGGATTGGGTGCAGGGCACAGGCTTGGCGTGAGGACGGTCCACGGTAACCGAGATGGCAAGACTTCGACTACAGAGTACTTGGGCCAGGCAGGAGCCTTCCGCTCATGGCGTAGGTTGCAGTTAATTGTCTGTTGCCGTAAGTGTACCCGCACCAAGAGAGGATCTTTGGAAAGGAGAACATCACTTGGTAGTAACAGGTTGGGACGTTTGAAAAAGAAGTTTGCCGCAGACTATAGGTAATGACAGAGGGCTCCCGTGAGCACAATACCGTTTCTCTAACGGCCGCCCCTGTCAGAGCAGAGACGAACGGCGTTGTGTGCAGTCCGGGACCACAGGGTGGTGCGTGTGGGAGGCCTAGGGGAAGGTCAAGTATAGAAGGATAAACAAGAAGGAACTTAAGGTCTTGGCTGTGGACAAAGTGGAAACAAAAGTGAATATTAATAGAAAACTAGGTAGACCAGATGCCAATGGATTGAACAGCTATCGGACCCACTGCTTCTTACAGCAGTGACTCCTACCCCGCACATCAGGACCACCTAAAATCTACGTCTCTGATGGTTGACCAGCATTCCTTCCACTTGTAGGCAAGGAATCTAGGTAACTTGGGGAATGTTTACCTTTACTTTCAAGTAAGACATTTCTTGGTAATTTTTTCCATCTCCACTCTCTGCCCCTCTGTTTTGTCCAGGGGACGATTTATGGTACGCCATTTTGAGCATATGATTTCATACTGAATCGAGCCATTGCACGCTGCACACTTGGCCTACCGCAAGGACCGTTTTCAATCATCACGCCCTGATATTGACCGGTTTTATTTAAAACAATGTTTCATTGCACCCCTGATAGTTTTCCTGACTCCATAAAATATATATTGTTATGTAGAAAACAAGATTACTGATGTCTTTAATAGTTCTTAATCTTTTTTTTTTTTTTTTTACATTTTCAGTGCTGGGTGATAATGTTTCACTAAGTTAGCAAACTGTGTAGAATATCTCTTAAGGAACTTTGGTTTGAAGTTGTCTTTCATTTGGATAACCATTTTATTACTCTGTACCTGTCACAGCTTAGCAGGCAGGCTAAGTTCTGCCTTAGATGTGGGCTATCTTCTTTGCATTTAAAGTCGATATACACTGCGTGCATTGGAGGGTAAGGGTGATGCTGTAGGAAATTGCTAAGAATTAGCCAGGCTCTCTGATGAATTTTTATTTTAGAAATGACATGTTTAACCAATATTTAAACAGGAACTTCTCTCTCTCTCTCTCTCTCTCTCTCTCTCTCTCTGTCTAGTTTGTATTTGTCATTAGTTTTAGGTGTATAATTTAGTGATTCAGCTCTGGGCTCTGTTTTCTATGAAGAAAGTTAATGAAAAGCAGTGGAAAATGTCACCACTAATGTTTACTAAATCAGTCTCGATTATTACCATCTTTTCTCCAGTCCTAACAAAAATTAGTGTATAAAATTTAAACAAAAATAGTCGATGTTAATGGGGGCAAACCCCCAGTTGATCTGGTTTTATATCTGATATTTTTTTCTTTGTAAAACTTTGAATAATTTAAGTTAATTTTATTGTTTTTTTATTTTTTAAACATTTATTTGTTTTTGAGAGACAGAGGGAGACAGATCATGAGCAGGGGAGGGTCAGAGAGAGAGGGAGACAACAGAATCTGAGCAGGCTCCAGGCTCTGAGCTGCCAGCACAGAGCCCGACGCAGGGCTCGAACTCACGAACTGTGAGACCATGACCTGAGCTGAAGTTGGACACTCAACCGACTGAGCCACCCAGGCATCCCAAGAACTTAAATTAACTTTAAACTCAATTTGATGGCAATTTTAGATCAGTCTCTCAGTTACAATATAGAGAGTTGGTTTGCTTTGATTAAAACACGGTCGGTTGATCTTTTCACACCAATTAAAGCATACTAAGACTTTGTTAATGCTCAAAAGGTTTTTGTCCTATATGCAGAGTCTGTGGAGACCGAAGAGGACGAACAATGTTATCTAGAGAGCGAGATTTCAAGTCGCTTCTGGAACTGTGCCTGATAAACAGTCCTCCAGGACAGGAAGGAATGCAAAGAATGCTTAAGTATTCAGGGAAGTAGGCCATGGTTTAAAGTATTACATTTGTGAGAGAAAGTTTCTCAAGCAGCCCCTATGATCCTTGGCTCCTTGCTTCTTCTTTACCCAGTGTGCTTTAGTCTTCGGCAAATTAGGCGTCTGAATTCACTTCTCAGCCTCGAGGAGGACTGGTCTAGAAGCAGTAGACCCACCTCACGACGCCGAAACCAAGGTAAGGCTCTAGGTTAGTGACTGGAAAAGTCATAGATGTGATTTAGTAAGTGGTTTGGTTTTTTTTCTTAATTGCATGATCTCAGACTAGAAATTATTTAAAGAGTATGTATGCAAGTGATAGTAGACTATGTATAAACATATTTATGGAGAAAGGGAAAATCAGAGAGTTCCTTTTAGGTGAACAGAGGCTGGAGGGGTGTCTTTCTTTGCAGTGGGTGTGAAGCCCTGCAGGGGGCCAGCTGAGTTTCCTGTAACTACTAAGACCACAGTGCCCACGGTTTCTTGTGGACTTAAGCTCATGGAAGCCATATTGTGACTGAGTGTTGGACAAGAGGCATGACCGTGACAGGTCTGAAGGCAAGAGGGAGCACGAAGTGAGGTACCAGGAAAGGGGACGTAGAGGATGCTGTGCATGGAGTGTCCCCCCCAAATTCATATGCAGGGACTCTAACACTCTATGCGATGGGATTAGGAGATGGGGGCTTTGGGTAGATTATGAAGGTGGAGCCATCGTTATGGGATTAGTTACCTTACAAGAAGCGACAGCAGTCAGCTTGCTCTCTCTCTCACCGCCACGTGGGGAATCAAGGAGGAGACGGTCCTCCGCAAACTGGGAAGGGTGCTCTCAGCAAGACCCAGACCTTCACTTTGGACTCCCTGCTCCAGGACTGTAAGAAATACACGTTTGTTGCCTAAGCCATGGTCCTTTGTCATAGCAGCCCCAGCGAAGATATAGGAAATAGAATTGATGGTGAATTGTTGAAGAATGGAGACCCTTCAAAGGAGGCAAGAATATTGAAAAATAGTAAAATAATAATAAAGATTGAGAAGTGATACAATGAGGCAAGAGAGAACCTCATCATATTAGGAGAAATACCAAGTGAAAAATAGTCTTAGGAAAAGTGAGGCTATAGACTCTTCACTGCAGGATTTCACAGAATCTTTAGTATGTTAGTATTTTAAAAAAAATTTATGCTCATTTATTTTAGAGAGAATGACAGAGTGTTAGTGGGGAAGAGGCAGAGAGAGAGAGGGAGACACAGAATCCGAAGCAGGCTCCAGGCTCTGAGCTGTCAGCAAGAGCCCGATTCCGGGCTCAGACCCACCAACCGTGAGGTCATGACCTGAACCAAAGTCAGATGTTTAACTGACTGAGCCACCCAGACACCCTATGTATCTGATTTTTAAATGAGTCACATGTAGAGAGATTCCTCCTCTCTGGTTAAAATGGGAAAATATGTGGAATATGTCCCAGCTTTTAAATGTACGTTATTAGGGAAATGCCTCATTATCCTGAGATGAAATATTTCATATTTTCCTATCCTTAGTACGAGATATCTAGACTTGCTAATGGTGGGGGGAGGGCTGAGGAAGTAGAAAACTGAGGCAACAGTAAGGATGATTAAAATTTTGGGGGCTGACAAAGGTCCATTGACGGATGAATGGATAAAGAAGAGGTGGTACACACACACACACACACACATACACACACATACACACACACACACACACTGGAGTATTACTTGGCAATCAAAAATGAAATCTGGCCATTTGCAACTGTGTGGATGGAACTGGAGGGTATCATGTTAAGTGAAATTAGTCAGAGAAAGACAAATATCCTATGACTTCACTCATATGAGGAATTTGGGATACACAGACGGAAGAGAAGGGAAACAAAAATAATATAAAAACGGAGGGAGACAAAACAAAAAGACTTTTAAATATGGAGAGCAAACAGGGTTGATGGAAGGGGGGTGGGAGGGGGGATGGGCTAAACGGGTGAGGGGCAATAAGGAATCTACTCCTAAAATTGTTGCTCTATATGCTTTCTAGGATGCAATTTTAAAATAAATTTAAAAAAATAAGTTTTAAAATAAAAACAAAATTTGGGAGGCCGAGGACAGTTTAGGTTAATTTCATTGTTGAGGTAATCCAGATAATTGCATCAGATTGAGATTAGTTGTAGTCTGTAGTGAGTCTAATAATAACTGTTTATAGATTCAATTTCTATGGCACTTAATTGCACATAGAGCTGAACATCCTAACACGAGCCATGTTATGCCTTCAGACTTTCCCTTGACCATATTTTCTGGAGCCAAAGACAAATGGACTACTGTGGAGTTAAATGCCGTAAATTACTGTGTTCTTCAGACCCTTTCCAGCTCCTGCAGTGAATACTGGTGATATTGTAACTGTGTGTGAACTTGAACGGAGATCAGGGGAAGGTCAAAATAGAGCCTTCTTGAATGGAATTGCAAATTCGTCCTCTGGCAAATAAGCGTAAAAAGAAATGTCATCCGTTTGTTGCTTTTTATGGTCATGAAGAAGGAAAAATCCTCAAAAGTTTATGATTCCTTTGCTATGAGCTGATAAGCTGGCTTATATGGGCTCTGGATAAAAAGTTGAGAAAGACACGGATTTATTTTTTCTTGAGTCTGATCAAAGCAAATCGAAGCAAATAACTGTATTTGGGATTGCAACTAAGCAACATTTTAAAGGAAGCTGCTGCTTTTAAAATCTAAAAGTCAGGGTGCCTGCATGGCTCAGTCGGTTGGGTGTTAGACTCTTGATTTCATCTCACGTCATGATCTCCTGGTTCATAAGATCAAGCCCTGCATGGGGCTTTGGGCTGACAGCGCAGAGTCTGCTTGGGATTCTCTTCTCCAGAGCTCCATCTCTCTCCCTTAGAAATAAATAATATTAACAAAAAAATGAGGGGTGCCTGGGTGGCTCAGTCACTTGAGCGTCCAACTTCACCTCGGGTCGTGGTCTTGTGTTTTGTGGGTTTGAGCCCTGTGTCAGGCACTCTTCTGTCTGCACGGAGTCACTTTAGACCCTCTGTCCCTCTCTCTCTCTCTTCTCTCTGCTCTTCCCTCTCTTTCTCTCTCAAAAATAAGCATTAAAAAAAATTTAAAAGACAATGTAGGGCTATTCTTGTGAGATTGTTTTAGGCCATAATAAACTGGAACAGTTCAATCCAGGCTTGAGGAACTGATTCTCACTTCCTAGTAAGTATTTGCTATTACTGGGTTTATTTTTTAAGTTAGTGTATACAAAATATGTATTCACTGAATATGCCTGCTTATTGAGCCTTTTTTCTTCAGTGTAACTGTTGTGCGTAATCTCACAAAAAGCACTAACTTGATGCCAGTGCTCTGCCCAAGTCTCGGGGCTCCTGACACGGTTGTTTCCGGGTGTGTCTGTGTTATTTTCAAGGTTGAAACCTGTAGAGAATGAATTCATACATACAGAAGCCTTAAGGGTCACGTACATATAAGAATATAAAAAATTGAAGTTCCTCCCCAGTGACTGTCAACTCACTAATGTTTTTTGGTTTTTGAGGACCCCATTAGATAATGGGCAGTTTGGGGGGGCACCGCTACAGACTTTTGTTTTACCAAGACCTCATAGCTTCCGTTGGTAAGTAGTATCATCCCCATTTTTAAAAATAAACCAGCAGGGGTGCCTGAGTGGCTCAGTTGGTTAAGAATCAGACTCTTGGTGTTGGCTTAGGTCATAATATCATGATTTTGGAGTTCAAGCTGTGAGTCAGGTTCTGTGCTGATGGTGAGGAGCCTGCTTGGGATTCTCTCCCTCACTCTCTGCCCCTCCCCCACTCATGCTCGCTCTCGCTCTCTCTCTCTCTCTCTCTCTTTTAATGCTTATTTATTTTTGAGAGAGAGAGAGAGACCGAGAGCAGGGGAGGGGCAGAGAGAGAGGGAGACATCAAATATGAAGCAGACTCCAGGCTCTGAGCTGTTAGCACAGAGACCAGCGTAGGGCTCTGAACCCATGAACTTCGAGATCATGACCTGAGCTGAAGTCTGGCATTCAACCAACCGAGCCACCCGGGAGCCCCCCAGCCCAAATAAAATTTAAAGAAAAATGTTCCACCAAAGTGAAAATTGAACTAAGAAGTAGGGCTTTTGTTTCACTAGCTCTTGAGTTTAATCCCAGGGTCTCCCTGTGGTTTCGGGGCTGGTGGGTCCAGAACCACTGCAGGATGAAGGTATCTGGTCTCTGAGGCCAAAGAGAACATGTCTATTCTTCTTTCTTCTTTTTTCTTAGTTCTTCTCCTTCTCCCCCTTCATGTCCTCCCCTCTCCCCCTCCTCTTCCTCCTTCTCCTCTCCTCCTCCTCCTCTTCTTTCTCCTTCAATGTCTTTTATTAACTAATGAGATACTAGACAACTCTTAAGGTACCAATGCACTGTTTTTCTAGGTCTTTTAGGATATGTTACTATATCTTTAAGTGGCAAACGATTCATCTTCATTAGCCACCCTTTTATCTCCATTGTCCCCTCTCTTCCCACTCCGTCATGGCCTGAAAGTGTCTGATGCTGGGCTGCACGAGCAATTTGGGTTTGGAGGTAAGTCACACAGCCTGAACGAGAAGCAATACTACTTACTTTTCTCTCTAATTTGGCTATAACGGAATGCCAGGCTCCTGCAATCACCCTCTTGTCCCTTCCTGTTTTGCTCTGCTTGCCTGACATTTCAGTGCATCATCCGTCCTACTGGACCCCGATGAACTCCATTCCGTTTCAAACACATTTCCTCCCTTGAGACCATCTCCCAGCTGATGTGCTGTCTGTGATCAAGGCATAGTCCTTAGGAGATTTTGTCCTCTCCCAGGGTTTTAACACTAAATTATGTTTACCAAGTTTCCATCCCATGTATATATCTGTGTATTAGACAAGTTTACCTCAAGGGAGCTTTCCTTCTGTCCCTTTGGCTCCCCTGTCTTCCCATAAAGGGGATCTCTCCTTTGGTATCATCACCATCTTGGAGAATGGTATCCTTGTCTTGCTCTTCTCTTCCTGTCATTTCTCAATGACCAGGCCACCATGAAGTTTCGTTGGTTCTTGTTCTGGTTCCTTAGATCTTTTCCTTATTCCCAAATTTTAAATGGTCTATGCCATACATGCAACGTTCATCTAAAAACTAGTCTTCCTACGTGAAGCACCCACTGCTTGGGCTACTGAATGGGTAGGAGCCACACTGAGTGTTCGTAAGCTGCTCTTCCACAAAGGCAAACAAAATGGGAATAAGGTTGATGGGAAATAGTTACTAAACATTGAAAAAGCACCCAGTCTTCTTGGTTCTACCCATTTTTCTGGGCATACAATTGCTTTATAGATGTAGATGGTTATAAAGTTAGAAGCACCTTGGATCCCTGTAATTGGAGAGGCCCGCTGCTTGTGCTCAAGACTTTTCTTTGCTTCTGGTTATGCACTTAACATTCCCTTATTCTTTATTCCCCAAGTTATATCCTTTTTTAATGTTTATTTTTGAGGAGCAAGCACGAATGGGGGAGAGGTAGAGAGAGGAGGACAGAGGATCTGAAGTGGGCTCCATGCTAACAGCACTGAGCCTGGCAGGGCTCAAACTCATAAACCGTGAGATCCTGATCTGGGTCCCAGTTGGATGCTGAACTGACTAAGCCACTCAGATGCCCCCCTAAAACCAATTGTTTATTAATTAAATGTTTCCTTTTCATCGTCTATGCATTTTCCTCCCTTTTAATCAATGTAATCAAGAACGTAAACATTGCGTGTTTAATTGTAAGCACTTTTCCATGGTAGTGCTGTAGCGTGGCCTCCGAGAAATGTCTACATAACTGAAGTCAATTTTCCACCACCTTGGTCATCCTAAATGCAGACTGTGGAATCTTGATCATATTTGTATGGAAACATAATTGTAGTTTGGGCTATACATTTATTTCATTATTGGGTTGGCTCTTATTTTGGGAATTCTATTTGAAGCAGAAACATAGGCAGTTGACTTAAAAGTTCAAACATTTGATTTATTGGTATTTTCCTTTTCAACATATCGTGTCCGGTATAAATTTACGAGAAAGTTTAGAACGTCCTTGTTTTCCTTCTCCTCCCCACCTCCGAAAAGAAAATCGTTCAAGCCTTTCTAGTTTTTATTATGAACAGCAGGCTTTGTATGGGAGGGAATCCTAGTGGAGCCGTTGTGTCTCCGGACTGTTCACAGGTGAATACTGCTTCAGCCTGTCCGTCTTTCAACAGCCAAAGAGACACTCCACAGCGCCCACCAACTCTAAGGTTTTGCAAGTTCTCTGGGCATTATTTTCCTTACACTTCAGCGTTCAGGCAAACCAGACAGTTTACTGCCCGAAGTTCTCTGTCTTTAGATTTATTTCTTCTATGTGTAGAAAGGAGATGTGACTTCCAGAATCCTTTCTTTTCTTAAATTTTCTGACTCCCATGCTGGCTCTCTGAGAGTCTGGTAACTTAAAGGCAGAAGTACCACTTGCTGAACTAGTAGCTTTGGGCTTTCCCTAACTCCCACCTCTTAAAGCTAGAGTCTTGCAATGTGGTCTTTGAGGCATCCATTCAAAAAATACTAAGTTCCTCCGTGATTTCTTCAGGTAATGTTGCAGCACAGGCGTTCTGGAGGTATGTTGTCCACTGGCTTGGCTTCCATTGCATCTGTGCGCTGTTGAATTCTGAAACTGTCATCTCCACCTGGGATGCGTCTATTCCATGGTCTTTTGTCCCTTCAAGCTGAGCCCGCCCACCTCAAATCTATTCCTGTTATTCTCTTCCCTGTTGATTGCGGTTCCCAGCTTGGGGCGGGTGGAGTGGAGACTGTGAGAAAAGCTAGTGGGATACAGAAAAAGAGGAAGTGAACAGAGAGCATCCTCTTGGAGGGTAGCCTGATAGACTTAAGTTTGCCACAATGAGTAAGCAAGAGCAAGGGGAGGTCCGGAAAAGAGACTTGAATGAACTCCTGACGTGCCTTGAGGAGCAGAGGCAAAGCCTGTTAGCTCAAATATGTTCTGTGTTTTGGGCACCTGGGTGGCCCAGTCATTTGAGCATCTGACTTTGGCTCAGGTTGTGATCTCGCCATGCATGGGATCCGGGCCCGCATCAGGCTCTGTGCTGACAGCTCGGAGTCAGCTTGGGATTCTCTCTTATGAGCCTAGTGCTCTCTCCCTCTCTCAAAATTAATAAACATTTTTAAAAAATTGAACAGTACATACATAGGTATATAAAAGTCAATTCTTTTTTCTTACCCATCCGTTCCCCATCAATCTTCCCTCATCATAATGAACCACAGTTAACAGTGATTATAATATCCTTCTTGGCCTAGAATGGATTACTTAGAGGATATGAAAAAAATTAGTGGTCACTAAGAGTCAGGTTGGGTTCACTAAAAATAAACCCGGTAATCAAATTTCGTTTTCTTCTTTTCTTTTTTTTTCTTGGTGCTTTGTTGTTTTCAGGTTTCTGTACTATAAGAATTTTGAGGACAGACTGATAGTGTTTCTGGATTTCACCAGAGATTTGACAATAAATAATTCAGCAACTTTCCTTAAATGTAGGCTGGCCAAACGTACAGTTGAATTAAACATAATTGATAGGTCATCCTAGTAAGAGATGCTGGCTACAGAACTCTCCTTGGCCTGGCCAGAGTTAATATTTTATCATGTTGCATAAGAAGTGAGGTCAGATGTCTCAGATTGGCAAATGATTAAAAAATTAGAAAGTGAGGCTGGGTTATGTCTTTCTCTCAAACTTCCGGCATTGGCGACAGCGTAGCTCGCACTCAGTATAGGACTAGAAAGGTGCGGAGTCCGTGTAAGGACAGGGTGAGAGAAGTGCATAGAATAGAATGGAAGAAAAACACCTTGAAATGCATCAGTTCCTGTACTTTTTGAAAAATCAAATTGTAAAACAGTTGGTGACGCTTTGGGCCATATTAAGTGTTCACATTTTTTGTTCCAGTGTGCCTAATTTTGGAAATTCAGCAAATAAGTAATACAAGAGAAGGAAAACTATATGCCATGTGACGATTATTACAAATGTTTATCACTGCCTTGTTTAAGAGATGGAAGATCAGCAGAGTGAATTAGGTGTGGCGCATAGACAGGTCCTTGTCATTAAAGGGCACGTGAGCGGAATTTGCAGCATCCGGGCAAATGTGTGGTTTCAGAATGGGGGGAAGTGTGGAACTGTAGCTCACAGTATAATATATGTATGTGGTTAAATGCTAGAAGGTGTACATGAGACTGAAGAAGCCTTAGGATGATAGTGTTTTAGATCATTTCTTTAGTATATTTCTTTTTTTAAGATTATTGAAAACCCAGCAGATCAACATGGAAGGGAACTGAGGACGAAAGAGGATCTAACTTATAAGCAGGAGGGAGGTAAATACTATATTTTTTCTTTATTCTTTTACGTTTACTTACCTTGAGAGAGAGCCAGTCGGGGAGGGGCAGAGAGAGGGGAACAGAAGATCTGGAGAGGGCTTTGTGCTGACAGCGCGGCTTGAACGCATGAACTGTGAGATCCTGACCTGAGCCGAAGTCACCTCATTGACGGAACCACCCAGAAGCTCCATAGCGGGGGGTTTTAATGGGTTTTATGCTGACAATAGTATAAAATGAGGGTGGGTGGCTAATACACAGCACTTTTAGAATATTCTTGGGCTGTATTATACTGCGGTGTGCACTGGTCCATGTTTGTACTGTCCTTAGTCATCAGAGCTACATTTTAAAAACATTTTATTTTATTATTTTTTACATTTTAAATGTTTATTCTTGAGAGAGACAGAGCATGAGCAGGGGAGGGGCAAAGAGAGAGGGAGACACAGAATCTGAAGCAACTCCAGTCTCTGAGCTGTCACCACAAGAGCCCAGTGCGGGGTTTAAACCCAAAAACTCTGAGATCATGACCTGGACCGCAGGCAGGCACCCAACCAACTGAGCCACCCAAGTGCCCCTAAAACATTTTATTTTTATTTTTAGAGACAGAGAGCACAAGCGGGGGAAGGGGCAGAGGAGAAGAAAGAGAATCTTAAGCAGGCCCCACACTTTGGCAGCGCGGAGCCCAACATGGGGCTCCATCCCACAACCCTGGAATCAGCAGTTGGATGCTCAACCGACTGAGCCACCCAGGCGCCCCAGAGAGCCACATTTCAATACCAGACGTTGCCACATTGAAGTCGGAAGTGTAGATTGCAGTCCCTAAAGGACTCATGAACCCTTTTCAGGCCCTTGAGAAACAGTTGTCACAGGGGAGTCCACAAAATGCCCAACTCTAGTGACAGACTGTGGGCTTTGGGGAGAGTTCTTTGGAATGGGGCGGTCTTCAGAGTGCCAGCCCCGTTTCCTATGCAAATTGTGTAAGGTCAGTTACAGATTGATAGGACAAAGGACCAGGTTTTGTGTCTGTAGCCACTGGATACCATTTAAAAAATTTTTTTTAATGTTTTTTTAATTTATTTTTTGAGAGACAGAGACAGCGTGAGCAAGGGAGGATCAGAGAGAGAGGGAGACACAGAACCTGAAGGCAGGCTCCAGGCTCTGAGCTAACTGTCAGCACAGAGCCCGACACGGGGCTCGAACCCATGAACCGTGAGATCATGACTGGAGCCGAAGCTGGATACTTAACTGACTGAGCCACCCAGGCGCCCCTAGATACATTTTTGAGCCCTGTTATGATGGCCTGTTAAATTTCTAGAATGCAGCTGTCATAAGATACCAAAGTTATTCCCAGAGTTTGGTGAGGTATCACTGTTTATTAATGAGGGATTCATAGGCAAAAATAACAGGGATAATTGCAGGAACTTAGTGTGAAAGCTTCCATGGAAGGTGTAGGAGGTTCCTTTTTAGTGGCAGCTGAGAGTTCAGAGGCAAGGACTCCAGGTTACCACCTGTGATCGTGAGCTGATCTAAGCTGAATCGAGTGTCAGATGTCCAACCCACTGAGCCACCCAGGCACCACATTCCCGGCTTTTTTTTTTTAATGTTTTTATTTATTTTTGAGAGCGAGAGAGACAGAGCATGAGCAGGGAAGGGGCAGAGAAGAGAGGGAGACACAGAATTCAAAGCAGGCTCCAGGCTCTAAGCTCTCAGCACAGAGCTGGACACAGGGCTCAAACCCACAAACCGTGAGATCATGACCTGAGCCGAAGTTGGACACTCAACTGACTGAGGCCCTCAGGCACACCCCCCAGCTTTCTCAATAAAAACTCTATTAATATATAATTCACACATCATACAACCCATCATTTAAAGTGTACAATTCAGGGCGCTTAACCAAATGAACCACCCAGGCACCCCTCTTTGTGTAAGTTTTTGATTAACCAGCACACTGTTTTCCAGAGTAGCTGCGCCACTTTACTTCCCCCCAGCAGTGTCAGAGGCTTCCATTTCCTCCACATGCTCCCTAGCACTTGTTCATCTGCCCTTTATTTATGGTCATCCTAGTAGGAGCAAAGTGGTTGGATCTTACTGTGGTTTTACTTTGCATTTCCTCCATGGTGTCGATCCAGTTTGTTTTTTAGTGAACTAAATTTCCAGGATCCACCTTCATCCATGTAAAGCTAAGAATTAAAGGTGGCTTCCGAAAGACTGTGTGCACGTCCAGCAAGCCTCTGTGAATGTTGTGGGTGGTGCGTCCTTTTCTGGTTCTGAAAATGGTTCGTACAGCCCTGACTATTAAGCTCTTATCTCTTTTTTTTTTTTTTGGTATTGCATTTTTTTCCCATAATATTTTATTGTCAAATTGTTTTCCATATAACACCCAGTGCTCTTAAGCTCTTATCTCTTAAGATAAGTTCTGTTTGTGGGTGGGGAAGTTGATCAAATAATAAAATGTTTTGGGGCGCCTGGGTGGCTCAGTCAGTTAAGCACCAGACTTCGGCTCAGGTCATGATCTCACGGTTCATGAGTTCGAGCCCTGCTCAGAGCCTGGAGCCAGCTTCAGATTCTGTGTCTCTCTCTCTGCCTCCCCCTACCAACCCCGCCACTCATGCTATTTCTCTCTCTCTCAAAAGTAAATAAACGTTAAATTTTTAAAAAAATAATGTTCTGTGGTAGGAAGGGGTAATGGTGAGAATTTCTATTGGTTAAACATGTTTCTCACCAACTGAACAGAAGCAGTTCGAGACTGACCAGGCGTGAACATTTTGCCAGACTGGTTTTCGATCTACTTGTGTCCTTTTGTAGTAAGAATAAATTCCTCAATTCTTCTTCACCACAGTACCTTTATCACACGTGAGAGATTTTACATTAATGATATCATCTAAGACAGAGTCCATATTCAAATGTCCTTAAATGGGTTTCATGCTGCATTAGAAAATAATGGATCCAGGTTCTCCTCAAGGTTCCCAAATTTCATTCAGCTAAGTTTCTTTTAGTCTCAAACTGGAATTTGTCTCCCACCCTCTTGTTTTCCTGTAGGATTTATTTTTATGGAGAGGCTGCCCAGTTTCATGCGTAGTGAGTTTGTCCAGTTGGTTTTTCTATGATGGGTTCAGGTGAACATTCTTAGCCAGAACACACCTCCCTGACCTTAACTGTTACATCACACGGGGAGTTCTAGAACATTGGGTGGCCCTCTCTAGGCGATGGGAAGCTTGATGATTCAGTTAAGGGGCTCCTACCAGATCTCCTCATTAGAAAGATGCTTCTCCCGGGGCGCCCGGGTGGCTCATTCGGTTAGGCGTACAACTTTTGATTTTGGCTCAGGTTATGATCTCATGGTTTGTAGGTTCAAGCTCCGCGTCCACCTGAGTGTGCAGAGCCTGGTTGGGATTCTCTCCATCTCTCACTGTCTGCCCCTCCTCTGCTCTCTCCCTCTCAAAATAAATAAACTTAAAAAAAAAGAAAGCTGCTTTTCCCTGGGAACTAATGTGGCACGTTGATAGACTCTTCTGTGGCACAACTGTGTTTCCTTATCCACTCATGATCCTTGCCTGACTCCCATTGGAGGTTTGCAAAATGGTGACATTCTTACCATTTTTTCTACATTTCTTCACTTGGCATTCTTATGTATAAAAGACTTCCCCCCCTTGTCCCCTCTTTTCTCCTTTTGATTTCCCCTTTACATTAAAAAATTTTTTTAACGTTATGAGTATATTTCCAATTTTTATTTCAAACTTGCCTCAAGAAAGAAAGTCCCTTGCAGGCCATTTCAGAGACTCCTCTTGGTGGAGAACAAGAGAAATGGTGAGATAATTATTGTTAGATTGGTTAAAAGAACGGGACCACGGTAGTTACCCTTATTTCTTGAGGATCAGCGAAAGATTCAGAGGTTTAAACATTTTAAACTTCAAAAGCATTAAAAACAGTCTCTGGTTCATAGCAACAGGGGCATGAAATTGGACGTAGTATTTCTTTTCTTATTAAAAAAAATTTTTTTAATGTTTATTTTTGAAGGAAAGAGAAACAGAGTGTGAGCAGGGGAGGTGAAGAGAGAAAGGGAGACAGAATCCGAAGCAGGCTCCAGGCTCCGAGCTGTCAGCACAGAGCCAGGCTCGGGGCTTGAGCTCAGGAACCTCGAGATCATGACCTGAGCCGAAGTCGGAGGCTTAACAGACTGGGCCACCCAGGCACCCCTCTTTTCCTTTTTTAAATGTTTATCTTGAGAGAGAAAGAGAGAGAGAGAGAGAGAGAAGAGACAGAGAGAGAATCCCAAGCAGACTCCTTGGTATCAATGAAGAACCCCACATAAGGGTGGATCTCAAAAACTGTGAGATCACGACAAAAGCGGAAATCATGAAATCAAAGAGTTGGCCATTTTTACCTACTGAGCCCCCCATGTGCTCGTGGAGTTTCGGTCAGTTCTCCCAGACCTGTTTGAACCCTGTGAAGTCAAGTGATGGTGCTGATTGTGTTACCCTGGCTGCCATTTTTCCTTGTAACAAGCTCTCCTTTTAATTGCTCTTAAGCTGATTTTCTGGAACACATTTGGAAGGCCAGTTTTGCAAATGAGAGAATCTAGAGCTGGACAGAATCCCTCATGTTAATTTGAGGTCTCCATTGTTAGTTGCTTTCAGGGTGCTGAGCCCTCTGAGCGTCCCTTTAAGAATGCATCTCCCTTGGGGCACCTGGGTGGCTCAGTCGGTTAAGCGTCTGGCTTCGGCTCAGGTCATGATCTCATGGTTCTGGGTTCGAGCTCCGCATCGGGCTCTGTGCTGGCAGCTAGCTCAGAGCCTGGAGCCTGCTTGGATTCTGCGTCTCCCTCTCGCTCTCTGACCCTCCCCTGCTCGCACTGTCTCTATCTGTCTCTCAAAAATAAATAAAAGACATAAAAAAGAAAAAGAATGCATCTCCCTTTACCTTGAGAAAAGGGAACAAACCCACTGAATAGATTTTTGAACAATGAACCTACCCTCCAAGAAAGTGATGTAAAAAACAGCTTCACCGAGATCTTCCCTTTAACACTATCATAGGAGCCATCACAGTGCTGAAGTTCACACGTTGCTGTAAAAGACCTTTGAATGAATCGTTAACAAGGGTTTTTTTGGGTCAGAATACTTTACACATTTTATATTGATTTAGTAATTTGGGTGTTTAAGAAACTCATACTATCACTGGAAGAAGTAAGGTTTCATAGAATTATTTTCCTGCCATCTGTCTCAACAAACCCACCTACATATCATTTTTTTATCCGCCAGGTTGTACGTTTATATTTTCCACTCTAGTGTGGGGTTGCAGAAAGGCTGTTTTTATTATTTTTGTTGAATGGATTTATGCAGATTAAGCCATTAGAATACCTCACTGACTTGGGAAACTGTTCTAATTATCTAGTTGTCTAGACTGGTTTTGTTTAATTGGTTAACATTCATCTTTGCAAGAAGAAAATAGCTAGCAAATAATAAAAAATTAGATTGAACACAGTCGTTAATAGATGACGCCACTGACCATTTGTGCTGGTCTTAAAATTGCTCATTAACACATTGATCAGACTGAAATTTTGTGTGTAAACAATTCTGGTCGTGTTGAGCTGCAACAGACTGCATGATACAATTTGAGGAGTTAAACAATAAATTTTTTTTTCCCTTCTGCGTTCCAGGAGACCTTTTAAGTCTTGAAACAAATTTAAATATAGCGAAGCTAAAACTGTGAAAGCTAATTTTCCTAGCACGTGTTCTGGTGGTTGCAGTCATTGTTGCAGACTGGTTACGAGAAGCCAGCAAGGGGTGACAATGTACATTTCTTCCTGCAAGTGTTTGCTTCCAGTGTTTGCAAGTGATGAAGACATTTTTACGGGTGCCAAGGCACTCCATTGCGTGTCTCCGTTTTTGCTCAGGGCTTCAGCAGGACTGAGAATCGGGGAGTTAGCTTTGTCAGCAGTTGTTGAAGGGATGTGATCCGGCTCACGCCCAGCTCTGCCGTCCCTGCCTCCCTGAGGACGGAGCCCTCACACAAAGACAAGCCAGCAGGACGGGGAGTGGCCATAGGAGTACAATACACATGGAGATCCAAGATTTGGAGGAGCTTACTATTTATTTATCATTTATTTTACCTTCCCCACCCCCACCCCCAGAAAGTCACTGATTACGTTCTATCACAGACTTGTGCCTAATGAGAGATTTAGATAGCCCGTTGATTTCTCTGCTCCTTTTTATTGATGGTATCTATTTAAAATAAGAATACAAGGGGACCTCTCCCTTAAAAGCCTATCCTTTTTGGATTGACAGGGCAGGGTTGGCTTTTTGAGGTGGAGTTCTTTGGGTGTGCCTTTCCACGGGCACTCGGCTCAGTTTCACCAATGGAAAGCAAATCTTGCTCAAGGTCATGTAGTTAACAAGATAACAAATCTAAAAACAAATACAGCAACTTAATCAAATCTTGAAGATACAGGAGAAGATGAGTCCGGGCTTTCCTAAGAGTAATTACTTCTGCAGCTGTTTAAAGGGGGGTTCTGTGCTCTGGGGCTCCAGATCTGCATCAGAGCAGATGGAGAGGTACGGCAAACGTCTCATCTCAGCACGGTTACTAATCGATGGGGCTGAAATAAGCGTTTGTCAGTTATAAATGTTACGTACACTGGAATGTTTTACTAAGCAATACATATGCCCTTACTTTAAAAAAAAAAAACCTGAATTTTATCTTTTTTTAAGGGGTGGTAAGTTCCTATGATAACCACACTCATAGAGATAAGTAACTCATTTTCTGGATCTGCTCCTCTTTCAGAGTTTTTAAAATGCAAAATGGGTGGACCGAGAAATCCAGGCATATTGTTCCTAAGGATCTAGACACTTATGAGGGGAGAGCTTTATAGAACTGAAATAATATAGAACTGTTAAATTCCTTTAACTCAAAATGTGATGCTTAATAGACTCTGAATAGATATTTATTGAAAGAGTCTCACACTTAGATCTTAAAATGAGAAGGCTTAAAACCCAAATAGACGATTGCCTCCTATTTTCCCATTTTGTTTGGGAGAGTATATTTTAACAGGGCTATAAATCCTACTTTTTTCTTTTTTTTTTAGCTTTTACCTTCTGTTCTTTTTGAACAAATATAAAAGACGTTTTAAATGCTAATAAGTATATACATAGGAGCAGATTTTAGGACTCATGTGTGGATTTTGTAAGAATTTATTCTCCAACCATATTGGTTTGCCAGACACTGGTGTATCTCCTAGTAAAAAAAAAAAGCATTCGTCACTGAAATATATGAGACGTGGTAAACCTTCCCTTTTCAGGTCCTTAGGGAATAGCTAATAAGTGCATGTGAGTGTGTGTTCCTAGTAGGGAAGAAACATTTCTTGTACTACTGTGGATAGGGGCATAGTAGAATTTGTTCATCTTCTCACTAATATTTCACTTAAAATCTACGATAATGAAAATGTACCGTGTCCGATCATTGAAAATGTCATGAGTTAACTGCGTATTAACCTCTATGTTAAATAATGTGGGGTCTATAGTGTATGAACGTGGATGGACTCACAGTGAGGGAGAATCCACGGGCTGCTTCTCATTATCAAAGACGCACCGTACTGTAAGATTTAATGGATGGAGGCAGAGATGGGAGGAAAGAGACTATGTTATGGAGCCAAGAAAGCCTTTATTGGGATCTGCGACTACCGGGCGAAGTCCCATGGCCCGGGGAGTGGAGAGTCGGGGATATCGCTCCTGATAGGCAATGGGCGGGGGTTTTTAAGGGTGAGGGGTTCTGGGTTTGACCTTGGGAGGGCACATTATCAAATAAGGAGTGTGGCGGGATGGAATAGGTCTGTCAGGGTGATGGGAAGCTGGAGCTTCATGAGTGACTGCTTCCAAATAGGGCAGGACATCCCAGGTCTGCAGGTGAAGGGCAGGGAGGTCGTCTGTGCACGTGTTCTCCTCCAGCCCCTGGAGAAATGGCCGCTCGGTCGCCATCCCAAGGTGACTTCCAAGGTGACTCTTACACGTACCACCGTACGTCGGGTTGGATTTTGATTTGGGAAGGGCCTGTTCTGTAAGCACAGATGTACTGATGGTCTCTTTCTGCAGTAGACGCTGGCGCTGTAGTTATGAAAAGGGAAGGCCTAGTTCATGACTTCGCTTCGGACAACGAGTTTGAAAGTGTTCTTCCATTAAAACCTCCAGCTTTATTTCTAAAATCTTTCAATAAATTTTTAAACGGTTACAGTGGATTCGAAATTGAGAACAACAGACCGTGAGCGTCATTACAACCTGTACTCTTTTCGTGGCCTAGAGCGCCCACACCCAGAACCTTATTCCAGAAGTCTTGGGAAGACCCTTGCTATCCTAGTGTTTTAAAGGATTGTATTGCCTGGGTGCCTGGGTGGCTCACTCGGTTGAGAATCCGACTTTGGCTGAGGTCATGATCTCACAGCTTGTGAGTTCAAGCCCCACAATGAGCTCTGTGCTGACAGCTCAGAGGTTGGAACCTGCTTCAGATTCTATGTCTCCTTCCCTGTCTGCCTCTCCCCTGCTCATACTTGGTGTCTCTCTCAAAAATAAATTTTTTATGAAAGATTGTCTTGCCTAGTATTATCTTATTAAATATTATCTTTAAATATATATATAGAGGAGAAAAGAACAGCAGCCAGGAAACTGGGATTTTTAGGGTGGTTTCTATTCTGAACAAGGTCTGTGACCTTGGGCAAGTTCTTTCAGATCTTGGTTCTGAACGATGTAGTTAGAGGAACTATTCTAAATGATCTTGACGAGGAACCCTTCAAGCGCTAGCATTTCACAATTTTACTCTGTGTAGTTTTAATTTATTTATTTTTGAGAGTGAGGAGGGGCTGGAGGGAGGGAGGGAGACAGAGAGAATCCCAAGCTGGCTCCGCCTTTCAATGTGGAGCCCTTGCGGAGCAGGAGCTCACAAACTGAGATCGTGACCTGCATCGTCAGCAAGAGTCGGACGCTTAACTGACTGAGCAACCCAGGCGCCCCATGTCTCCTTTTTAAAAAAATATGATATTATTAGATGCTTTACAAAATCCTCAGAACACCGCCGCTCCCAGTGACGGCATATGAATACTATCTTGCTTTCATTTCTAGAATTCCCTATGTTTTCATGTCACTTAGCAAATCTACTACAGCTGACTGCAAATACCATTCTTTGTATTTGCCAGTGACACGCTGACAGCTTATTTCCATTCTGCAGGGAGTGGGTTTGTTAATGGGCCCTCTTCCTGTTACTTCCGTAAGGTAAGCGTCCAGGCTTCGTGACAGAGGAGAAAGAGCATGTGCTTTGTCGTCAAGACCTGCGTTAGAATCCCCGTCTGCCACTTACTTAAGATAAGTAGCCTAAAGTGGAGTCTGTCAAGGACGTGCTTTTACAAGCTGCGCTCATTTTGAAGCCACTGGGAACTAGTAAGCGCTCAGGTCTTCCTGCCACATCACTGATGGTGGTGGTTTCCTTTGACAGGCAGAGAGCGGTACCTCAGGTTTGCTTTGGTGTTTGCATTTCTTTAGTTTGTTAGAGGGGATGATATATTTCCGTGTGTTGATTCATGGATTTAATTTCATGCCATCAACGGTATTTATTGCCCACTTAACCTATTGGTGGTCTTGTCACATGCTTCAAAACTCATGGTCTATAGTTTCACATTTGCAGGCAGTCCGTGACCTATATAATTTTTCCAAATATTGAGTGGGTGTGTGTGTGTGTGTGCCCACGCATGCACGCGTGCGTGAATTGAGATGCTGACAGTGTCTTCTTGGGTTTCCAGGCAAAGCCCCCAGTCCTGACTTAACCCATTGTGTCTTGATGCTCTGACAGAATTTTAAATCTCAGGTTTGGATGTGTAAAGCCTTCTACCTGAGGTTGGAACCCAGTTTCTTGTGGCTCTTTTTCTCCACATGTTTTTGTTCATTTAACAAACTTACAGAGTGCATACTCTGTATTGACGTGAGTAATCCTATCAACGTTATGAGTTATTAACCCCATTTTACAGATTAGAAAACTGAGGCAGGCACACTCGGAATGGTGAAGCAGCTTGCCTAAGGTCACAGGGCTCCAGTAAGCGGAGCCTGGGTTGAAATCCTGGAGCTCAGGCTCCCGAGGTGGCCTTCTTCACCTCTTATTATTCTAATTGGGTTATTCTAATGGAGCATGCCTAGTTGCTACCTCTAGTGCACGGATGGTCATGTAACTTGGTTTGGGCTCTCATATATCTAAGCTTCACTCCTCACATTTGCAGGCCCAAGGCAGGAATATAAATGAGAATCCACATACCGCATGTTGAAATATTTTAAATCTCTTAATCAAGCGAATAAACTGTTAAATGAACTGTTGTATCCTCTCTCCTGACAGTTAAACCTTCATAATGACCAAGAAGGCCAAATCTGAGCATAGAATTCTTTTTTTTTCTTTTTTTAATGTTTATTTTTCAGAGAGAGAGAGGAGTTGGGGAAAGGCAGCGAGGTGGGGGGACAGAGGATCTGAAGAGGGCTCTGTGCTGACAGCAGCGAGCCCCATGCAGGACTTAAACTTACAAGCCATGAGCTCCTGACCTGAGACGAAGTTGGGTGGCACCCAGGCGCCCCGTGCTTAGAATTCTTAGACCTTCCATGCCATTATGTGGCGATGCGGGAAGCACCAGCATCCAGCCCCCCTCTTCTCACGCCTGGCTCACCCTCCACCTTGAGGGGCCTTCAGCACATGCATGTGATCGTCTAGCTCAAGCGGTGTCCCTGCGCCCCAACCTTCACCATAACAAATGCCCTTTGGCTGGCTTCTAGGCCCTGGGAACACCGTGATCTTGGGTCCTCAATGCAGACAAGACATTGAGTTCAGGTAGGTTTCTACTCTTGGGGCCTGTAGGGAGGGGAGAGTGAGAGGAGGGCCAGAACAGGACTCTCCAAAGCGAGGTGCTCTTCGGCCTGAGTCTGATGGTGTTCTTGCTCGTCCCGATGCTTCGAAGCAATTGCTCTTCTCCCGACGTCTCTGGCGTGTGGACTTGATCCTGTCCCTGCTGTTTTCCTCCACTTCATGTTATTACTTTTGAGGTTCAGGTTAGTCAAACGTGAGTTATTTACTTAGAGCACATTATGTGTAAGAGATGCTGTCCCCACCCTCATGAGTTTTTATCTTAACCCTTCCCACTGCATTCATGCCGTGTAAAAGTGCAGAGGTGATGGCACGAATGTTGAGGATTCCTTCCTGACTCTCCCGGGACTGATCCTTTAGGAAGGAGGGTGGTGGCAGCAATGGGTAGTAGAGGCTCTTCTTCAAGGAGGCTCCGCCCTGTGCTGTAGATGGTGAGGAGTTAGGGTTTAGGAAGTAAGGGCCCTCCCGTGGCAGATGGAAAACTAAAGAAATTAACAGGGAGGTCAGCCATCAGGACACTGCCGCCGTCAGGACACTGCCGTCGGCAGGAAATCAGGCGTGCAGGGCTGATGCATAAGCTAGGGCAGAACTCAAAAAGTGGTGTAGACAGCATTGAAAAATCATGGGAATTGATGGTATAATGTGGTAGGCAGAAGACAGGATAAAGTAGGCAGAAAGGCAGGACCTGAGGCCCCTGCATGGGGAAAACACTATTTTGAAACAATGCTGGGAGCACCTGACCACAGCAGACCCCCTCAGGTGTAAGGTTCCTTTTAAGAACGTAACACACACCACAAAGACCTGACTAAAAATAAATAGTAGACCATAAAACGTGTGACCCACAAGGGAAGGTATGACCATAGATCACTCCTCCTATAATGGGAACGAGCCAATCAGGAATGGACAACCCAGCACCTAGAGCTATTAAGTTAATGAGGATAGGACCCAGGAAGGAACAAGGGGCTTCGAAGGGAGGGGATGACCAGAACCTTCTATGAAACAAGGACTCTCCTATAGTCGCCGTTGAATTCTCCCGTCTGTAAAGAGAGCTTTCCTTCTGCTCTTACTTTCTAACCTTAAACTCTAATAAACTTGTGCCTGCTGTCCGCCACTTCGTTCTTCGAATGGCAAGACAGTGAGTCCCTGATATTGCGGTAAAAAAATCTTGCGACAGTGTCCAGGTGGGCAGAGAAGCCCAAGATGATCCCCTGGTGCCTGGGTTCTTGTACCTAGGATGTTACGCCTTTCCTAGGAAGGAGTAGTGTCAAGGAAAGATGGCCTAGGGGTGCTTGGGCGGCTCAGTGGGTTAAGCCACCGACTTCAGCTCAGGTGATTTCAAGTGCAGAGCCTGCTTCTGACCCTCTGTCCCTGGCTTTCTCTGCCCCTCCCCCGCTCACTCGCACTCTCTCAAAACTATACATAAAAACTTAAATAAATAAAACCTTAAATTTAAAAAGAAGAAAAGATGGCTGAACTCTTGGGCCCAAATGCAAAGAAAGGGCAACAAAAGCAGGGATTTGTTCTTTGTGATGCTAGTAGCTGACCTTGAACCCTTCCTACCTGTCTGGTGCTTTCTTAAGCCCTTAATACCTACAAACTCTCAAATCCTCTTTCTACCAATCGGGCACTTAGAGATTCTGGGAGTCCATCTTTCAGTGCTGGCTTGTGTTGGCTTCATCTCCAGATGATATTAAGGTTGAGCGTTCCTGTCCCCAAACTCGGCTCCCCGCTTCCAGTTCAGAACTGGGAATGGTTGCAGTCTCCCCGCCTCCATCCCCAGCCTCTTCTCTTCTGTTGTCCACCGTGCAGCCAGATTGATGGTTGGGGTGGTTTTTCAGTTTATGGTCACCTGACATCCAATAAAGCCTGCGTCTTGTGTGTGACTTTGGTGGATTGTTACAAAACGGCTGCCTGTGGAAAGGGCTCCTGGGCCAGTTTGTAGAACGTTGCCAGCGCCCCGGAATCCTCCCATGTGGCCCCTTGCAGTGATCACTACTTGCTGTGGATGAATTGTGTCCCCCTTCAAACTTCATATGATAAAGCCGTAACCCCCAATGTAACTCTGTTTGAGCATAGGATAAGGAGGTAATCAAGATCAAATGAGGCCATAGAGTGGGACCTGGCTGAAAGGATGTATGTCCCTAAAGATGCGACACCAGAGAGTCCCCACTCATGATCTCTGTGTGCCTTTCTCTCCTTCCTTTGCCCTGCTCGCGCACAGTGAGAAGGTCGCCATCTACAAGCTAAGCAGCAGATTCTCATCAGAAATCCAGTTGGCTGGCTTCTTGATCTTGGACTTCCCAGTCTCCAGAACTGTGAGAAATAGATTTGTAGTTTAAACCACCCAGTCTATGGTATTTTCTTATAGCAGCTTGAGCCGACCAATAGAGAGGCTTTGGAATGAACTTGGAAGGTCAGTACAGAAAATAAAGTGCAAGAAGTAGGAGCAGGTGGTGGTCTAGGCTTCCAGAGTCCATGAACTTATTTTAAGAATCCTGTGAAGAATGTAATAAATATATGAAGCAGCAGAGTGGGGGGTGATTTGGGGTCAGGTAAGACGACCTCCATCCTACAAACGTAACTGTTAAGGCAGAATGTCATCCACTACTCCCCAGTGGCAGTAACTGGACAGTTTTATAAGACACAGGCTAATTTATATTTCCGTCTCCAAACCATTGCCCCATCATTATATGAAGGGATAGCAAATAATAGTTTTCTGTCTCAGTAGTGATTCACTTTATTGAGTTTGCCATTGAATTATTTTTTTCCTGGCCCGAAAGGTGATCATATACGTTAGAGAAAACTACATTTCATTTTCCGTGTGTCTTTTTCAAACTACTGATTAGCAGAGAGCTTCTCATCTTCAATGGAGAGTTTATGGGAAGGAGGGAGAGGATGCTTTTGAGCAGAATAAAATGCACATTTGAGACATATGAGTAATAAAACAGTCAGAGGTGTGGTTTTTTGTTTGTTTGTTTGTTTTTTTGTTTTGTTTTGTAGTAACTTCTCCAGTAATCTCCTCTTATTTAGGGGGGAAAAATCAGTTTTATACCAAAAAAGGGGGTAGATTAAAATTGGATAAAATCAGAAAAAAACACCTTTCAAAGGACCAGAACAAAAGTCTGGCCCTAAACTCTGCGTGCTTAGATAATGAAATAGAAATTGCAGGTACCAGCGGAAGGAGGGCGTTTACGAGAATCTAAGTGCTGTCTTGCAGAAGAGGTCTGTGTTACTTACGGAGGAAATGAAGGATGAAATCTATTTTTCATCTTCATAAAACCTTTCAGTGTTGTGATGCCTTAGGAATGATGTCATTTTTAATATGGTTCTTTCACTGGTGTGTAGGTAATTATGTAGTCTACATCACAAAATAAAATTGTTTTATCTTTAAAAAGCCTATACCTCTGGAAATCATTTACTTGGCTTATGAGTTTTTTTGCCTTATGGTTAAGGAACCAGCCATCTCTATTTATTTATTTATTTTAAGTTTTATTTATTTTTGAGAGAGAGCGTACACGAGCATGAGCAGGGGAGGTGCAGAGGGGGGCGGGGGAGAGAATCCCAAGCAGGCTCCACATTGTCAGCGCAGAGCCTGACAACAGGGCTTGATCTTACAAAACACGAGATCTTGACCTGACCAAAACCAAGGGCTGATGCTTTTTTTTTTTTTTAATGTGCATTTATTTTTGAAAGACAGGGACAGAGTGTGAGCAGGGGAGGCGGGCAGAGAGAGAAGGAGACACAGACTCCAAAGCAGGCTCCAGGCTCTGAGCTCTGAGCTGTCAGCACAGAGCCTGACGTGGGGCTCGAACTTCTGAGCTGTGAGATCATGACCTGAGCCAAAGTCAGATGCTGAACTGACTGAGCCCCCCAGGTTTCCCCATCAGCCCTTTCTACTAGATGCCAGTTATTTATCAAAACACGTGTGGAGAAAGCAAGCCAGTCGACACTGTCCAGGTGTGAGATTCCTGAATATGGTCTGTTTAGAAAGTTAGGGCTCAGAGCTCAGAGTTCTGGGCTTATATTCTCTAGAACAAAACAAAGAAGAACCAGAGCCACCAGTGTTGACCTGAGCACAATACCACAGCTGGTGGTCTGGCCGAGCCACCTGCAGCGGGTGCGAATTTATTAAAGAACATGAGCGCACTGTTTAAACTGACCTTTCAAACAGTAGGTGCTAACAGTAATTAAGTGCTGTTGTATGGTCTGTAGATATAACTGAGGAGTGAAATATTTAATTCATATTTTTGTTGGATTTGGGATACATTTGTCTTGTCTCACTGTCCTCACCCTCTCTAATCCCCATTCAGTAGTAAAAACTTCTGGGGGCCTTGGGGTGGCTCAGTCAGTTAAGCGTTGGACTTTTGGTTTCAGCTCAGGTCATGACCTTGGGGGTTGCGAGTTCGAGCCCCACGTCAAGCTCTGTGCTGACAGTGCGGAGCCTGCTTGGGATTCTCTCTTTTTCCCTGTCTCTCTGTCCTTCCCCTGATCCTGCTCTCGCTCTGTCTTTCTAAATGAA
>PJEM01011378.1:0-54714 GCA_004023845.1 Helogale parvula
ACTCTTGATTTGTTCATTTTAGCCACTCTGACTGGTGTGAGGTGGTATCTCAGTGTGGTTTTGATTTGTGTTTCCCTGATGATGAGTGATGTTGAGCATCGTTTCATGTGCCTGTAGGCCATCTGGATGTCCTCTTTGGAGAAGTGTCTGTTCATGTCTTCTGCCCATTTCTTCACTGGGTTATTTGTTTTGTGGGTATGAAGTTTGGTGAGTTCCTTGTATATTTTAGATACTAGCCCTTTATCTGATATATCATTTGCAACTATCTTTTCCCATTCTGTGGGTTGCTTATTAGTTTTCTTGATTGTTTCCTTTGTAGTGCAGAAGCTTTTTATCTTGATGAGGTCCCAAGAGTTCAGTTTTGCTTTCATTTCCCTTGCCTTTGGGGATGTGTTGAGTAGGAAATTGTTGTGGTGGAGGTCTAGGAGGTTTTTCCCTACTTTCTCCTTGAGGGTTTTGATGGTTTCCTGTCTCACATTCAGGTCCTTCAGCCATTTTGAGTTTATTTTTGTGTATGGTGTAAGAAAGTTGTCTAGTTTCATTCTTCTACATGTTGCTGTCCAGTTCTCCCAGCACCACCTGCTAAAGAGGCAGTCTTTTTTCCATCGGATATTCTTTCCTGCTTTGTCAAAGATTAATAGGCTGTACATTTGTGGGCCCAGTTCTGGGTTCTCTATTCTATTCCATTGGTCTATGTGTCTGTTTTTGTGCCAATACCTACTGTCTTGATGATGACAGTTTTATAGTAGAGGCTAACGTCTGGGATTGTGATGCCTCTCGTTTTGGTTTTCATCTTCAATATTACTTTGGCTATTCGGGGTCTTTTGTGATTCCATACAAATTTGAGGATAGTTTGTTCTAGCTTTGAGAAGAATGTTGGTGCAATTTTGATGGGGATTGCATTGAATGTGTAGATTGCTTTGGATAGTAATGACATTTTCACAATGTTTATTCTTCTGATCCATGAGCATGGAATGTTTTTCCATTTCTTGGTGTCTTCTTTAGTCTCTTTCATAAGTTTTCATTCTATAGGTCTTTTACATCCTTGGTTAGGTTTACTCCTAGGTATTTGATGGGTTTTCATGCAATCGTGATAGGGATCAGTTTCTTGATTTCTCTTTCGACTGCTTCATTTTTGGTGTATAGGAATGCAACTGTTTTCTATACATTGATTTTATAGACTGCAACTTTGCTGAATTCATTGATCAGTTCTAGAAGGCTTCTGGTGGAGTCCATTGGGTTTTCCATGTAGAGTATCATGTCATCTGCGAAAAGTGAAATTTTGACTTCTTCTTTGCCAATTCTGATGCCTTTTATTTCCTTTTGTTGTCTGATTGCTGATGCTAGGACTTCCAGCACTATGTTAAACAGCAGTGGTGAGAGTGGACACCCCTGTCGTGTTCCTGATCTCAGGGGGAAAGCTCTCAGTTTTTCCCCATTGAGGATGATATTGGCTGTGGGCTGTTCATAAACTGCTTTATAATGTTTAGGTAAGTTCCTTCTATTCCAACTTTCTCAAGGGTTGTTATTAAGAAAGGGTGCTGTATTTTGTCAAATGCTTTTTCTGCATCTATCGACAGGATCACATGGTTTTTATCCTTTCTTGTGTTAATGTGGTGGATCACATTGATGGATATGCGAATATTGAACCAGCCCTGTAACCCAGGAATGAATGCCACTTGATCATGATGGATAATTCTTTTTATATGCTGTTGAATTCGATTTGCCAGGATCTTGTTGAGTATTTTTGCATCTGTACTCATTAAGGATATCGGTCTGTAGTTCTCTTTTTTGGCTAGGTCTCTGTCTGGTTTGGGTATCAAGGTGATGCTGGCTTCGTAGAATGAGTTTGGAAGTTTTCCTTCTATTTCTATTTTTTGGAATAGTTTGAGAAGAATGGGTATGAGCTCTGTTTTAAAAGTCAGGTAGAATTCCCCTGGGAAGCCATCTGGCCCTGGGCTCTTATTCGTTGGGAGATTTTTTATAATGGATTTGATTTCTTCACTAGTTATCGGTCTATTCATGCTTTCTATCTCTTCCCATTTGAATTTTGGCAGTGCATGTGCATTTAGGAATTTGTCCATTTCTTCTGTGTTGTCCAGTTTATTGGCTTAAAAATTTCATAGTAATCTCTGAAGATTGCTTGTATTTCTAAGGGATTGGTTGTAATAGATCCTTTTCCATTCATGATTTTGTCTATCTAGGTGCTTGCTCTTTTCTTTCTGAGGAGCCTGGCTAGATGTTTATCGATTTTGTTTACGTTTTCAAAGAACCAACTCTTGGTTTCATTGATCTGCTCGACTGTTCTTTTGGATTCTATGCTGTTTATTTCTGCCCTGATCTTTATTATTTCTTTTCTTATGCAGGGTTTGGGGTTCGCTTGCTGCCTCCCTTCTAGTTCCAGTAGGTGCTCTGTTAAATTTTGAATTTGCGCTTTTTCTAGTTTGTTGAGATTGGGCTGGATTGCAATATACTTTCCTCTTAGGACTGCCTTTGCTGCGTCCCAGAGAGTTGGGATTGTTTTATTTTCATTTTTGTTGGTTTCCATATATTTTTTAATTTCTTCTCAAATTGCCTGATTAACCCAATCATCCGTTAGTAGGGTGGTTTTTAACCTCCACATTTTTGGAAGTTTTCCAGACTTTTTCCTGTGGTTCATTTCAAGTTTCATAGCATTGTGATCTGAAAGTGTGCATGGTATGATCTCTATTTGTTTATACGTATGGAGGGCTGCTTTATGTCCCAGTATGTGATCTATCTTGGAGAATGTGCCATGTGCATTCGAAAAGAAAGTGAATTTCCTCTGTTCAGGATGCAGAGTTCTAAATATATCTATCAGTTCCATGTGTTCCAATGTGTCGTTCAGATCCATTGTTTCTTTAGTGATTTTCTGTCTGGTTGATCTATCCATTGCTGTCAGTGGAGTATTAAAGACCCCTGCAATTAGCACATTCTTATCCGTAAGATTATTTGTCTGTGATTAATTGTTTTATGTATTTGGGTGCTCCCGAATTTGCTGCTTAGATGTTTATAATTGTTAGCCCTAGAGACCATATATTTATTATATAATGTCCTTCTTCATCTCTTGTTACTGCCTTTACTTTAAAGTCCAGTTTGTCTGATATAAGTATGGCTACTCTGGCTTTCTTTTGGCCTCCATCACATGATAGATATTTCTCCATCCCTTTACTTTCAACCTGAAGGTGTCTTCAGGTCTACAATGAGTGTGTTGTAGACAGCAAATAGATGGGTTGTTTTTTTATCCATTCTGCTACCCTGTGTCGTTTGGTTGGAGCATTCAGTCCATTTACATTCAGTGTTATTAGTGAAAAATGTGGGTTTAGAGTCATTTTGTACTCCCTAGAATTCATGTTTATAGTGGTGTCTCTGGCACTTTGTATTCTTTGCAACATTTCCCTCATAGAGTCCTTCTTAGGATTTCTTGTAGGGCAGGTTTGGTGGTCATAAATTCTCTCAATTTTTGTTCATTTGGGAACTTTTATCTCTCCTTCTATTTTGAATGACAGGCTTGCTGGATAAAGGATTTTTGGCTGCATGTTCTTTCTATTCATCACATTGAAGATTTCCTGCCATTCCTTCCTGGCCTGCCGAGTTTCATTAGATAGGTCTGTAACCACTCTGATAGGTTTCCCTTTGTATGTGAGGGCCCTTTTCTCCTTAGATGCTTTCAAGATTCTCTCTTTATCTTTATATTTTGCCAGTTTTCACTATGATATGTCATGCCGAAGGTCAATTCAAATTACGTCTTAAGGGGGTTCTTTGTGCCTCTTGAATTTGAATATCTATTTCTTTTCCCAGATTTGGGAGATTCTCAGTTATAAATTGGTCTAGTATCCCTTCAGGTCCTTTCTCTCTGTCTTCCTCTTCAGGAATTCCTATGATATGGATGTTGTTCCATTTGATTGTATCACTCAGGTCTCGAATTCTCCTTTCATGCTCCTGGGTCAGTTTCTCTCTCTTGTTTTCTGCTTCCTCTTTTGCTATAACTATATCTTCTAATTCACCTATTCGTCTCTCTGCTTCGTCAATTCTTGAGGTGACTGCCTCCATTTTGTTATGCACCTCATTTATAGCCTTTTTAAATAAATGATCACACCTATTTTGAAAGTCCCTAGTCATTGTCTCAGTTGCTTCTTTGATGCTTTTTTCAACCCCAGCGATTAATTTTCTGACAAGTTTTTAAAATTCTTGATCTGGTATGTTGTCTAGATCTCCCTTAAGTAGTTCTGTGGCTGTGACTTCTTCCTGGAAGTTCTTCAGGGGAGAGTTTCTTCGTTTTGTCATTTTTGCTAGTTTTCTGTCTCTTGTCAGCTTTAAAAAGCTCGTTGTGCGCTGTGCACCTTTTAATATTGCTCTGTCAAAGGAGGCTTATTGACTGACCAGGGCCTGTCGTTTTAGGAAATATTCTTTTAGTGGTGTCTTTCAGTTTCTCCTGTTGTGCCTTTGAATATTTTATTTTCCTGCTCAGCAATATTTGGGACTTGCCATCATGCACACTTTGGCTTGTTTCTTGGTGTAGCCCTAAGAAGGAAAACAGACAGACAAACATGGAGAGAACAGAAGCACACAAACACACAGACAAATCAAACAAACAAACACATTAACGGGGAAAGAAGAGAGGGAAAATGGAGAGGAAAGAGATGAAAAGTTGAGGAGAATAATAGAAATAAAGCAGATCAGAGACAACAAAGGACCTTGGACTGTCTAAAAGTGTATGTCCAGTTGAGGGGAGAGGTATGGATGAGATACAGGAAAATAGATCTGGATTGCAAGAAGGTAAAAGGGAGAAAGGAGAAAGGAAAATAAGGAGTAAGAATATTTAAAAATTCAAGTACAAAAGGAATAGTAATAAAAAATAAGTACAAAAAAAAGAACAAAAGAAAAAATAATGAAGAAAAAAAGAAAAAGGAAAAAAGAAAGCAGTAGCTCCCCCTCGTGGATAGGCGTGGTTTGGTGTGGTAGGTCTAGGAGGCTACTCTCAGAGGCTCTGCTTTGGTGTCTGCAGAGTAGAATGGTGGCTCGCCAAGCTCTTCTGGAACTATGTACTGTAGGCTACTCTAAGGAGTCTGATCTCCTTGTGTAGTAGTTGAGCCAAGTTGTATTTTCCAGGCCCACCTAGGTTCAAAGTTCTAGTCCATGCACTTTTATGCTACCACAGATGAGATGTATTTGCTTTGGTGGCTGGCTTCTTAGGGTGAGGGATCAGTTTGTCTTGGCTCAGGCAGGGATTTCGGCTGCCCCTGCCTGAGGTGAGGTGTGCCGCCTGAGGCGAGGTGCGCAGCAGGAGGTGAAGTGCACGCCCTTAGAGACACTGCTGCGGATTCTCAGCCCCCAGTCGGGATAGCAATAAAGTTGGGGGAGGGATGAGTTTCTCTTGGCGCCAGCTAGGATTATTGCTGCTGCTGCCTGAGGCGCTGGGCGCTGCCGGAAATGAGCAGGGACCTCCTGCAGTCTGAGCGCGCACCCAGGTAGGACTCCACCACCGCCAACTCCCTGCCGGGATCGCGTAGAGGTGGGGGCTATTTTTTCCCTGTTGGCACCTGGGATTTGGGATTCGCGTGGCCAATGCTGTGGGTAAGATTCGCCGTGGAAATGAGGTGCGTGCTCCCACTCCCAAAACCGAGGTTGAAGTGAGTGCCCCTGGTGACCAGGCCTCCACCACCACCAACTCCCTGTTGGGATCGCGTAGGGGTGGGGCTATTTTTTCCCTGTTGGCACCCGGGATTTGGGATATGTGTGGCCAATGCTGGGGGTGTGATGCGCCGTGGAAATGAGGTGCGTGTCCCCACTCCCAAAATCGAGGTTGACGTGAGCGCCCCTGGCGCCACCGAGGCCTCTGCCGCTCACTCCTCACCAAGATGGCGCAGGGCTGGAAGCTGTTCTTTCCCTTATGCCACCTGGGTTTGGGATTTGGGCTACCCAGCAGTTATATATGGAGAGAGAGTTTCTTTTTCCAAGCGCGATTAAACGTTCTTTATCTCTTCCCCAGAGAGAGTACTATGAACGTGTTCAGTTTCTCTGTCTCTTCCCTTTGACTCTTGGGCTCCTCGTGCTTGCCACGTGTTGGGTTGGGGCTCCCACCTCCCCTGCCTGTTCGGGCTGGCCCTTTTCTGATCTCCCCAGTTCGCACTCACTCACTCAGGCATCTTTGAGGTTGTCTTCTTTCTAGAGTCCATATTTTCTCCTTCCACTCTTGCAGATGAGAGTAATGTCCTTCTCAGTTCAATAGATGGGGCAGATGGAGTTTTCACCACTGCTTTTTTATATTTAGTAAAAACTTAGTCTTCCTTGTTTTATTGACTTGATGTTCAATTATGTAATATCATTTAATATCAATCAATATCTTCTAATGTTCTATTAGAAGATCAAATAGAAAATAATAACTATGTATATATATATAGACACATTTTTAAGTTAATGGAGGCACCAGTAAACTTTGCTGGAGTGGTATATTATTCCATGGAAACAAAGAAAACATGTATGTGACCTTCTCTCACCAATTCATTTGTAAAATGGTAATCGATAAATGTGTATCTCCTTAAAAAATTTCTCTCAAATTAATACTAGGTGAATATTTTTGTTTCATCCCTAGGCATGGAAGAGGAGATGGTTTGTGTTACGCAGTGGTCGCTTAACTGGAGATCCAGATGTCTTGGAATATTACAAAAACGATCACGCCAAGAAGCCTATCCGTATTATTGATTTAAATTTATGTCAGCAAGTTGATGCTGGATTGACATTTAACAAAAAAGAGTTTGAAAACAGCTACATTTTTGATATCAACACCATTGACCGAATTTTCTACTTGGTAGCAGACAGTGAAGAAGAGATGAATAAGTGGGTTCGTTGCATTTGTGACATATGTGGGTTTAATCCTACAGAGGAAGGTAAGCTCGAGAATTTATTATTCAACCTGAGTTCTCCTTTATTACTGCATTTTTAGAACTATTATAAAATTATTTGTTATTTCAGTTACACAATATACTATTTTATTTTACTTTTTTATAATAGCTAACACCATTTGGAAAAAGCGCTAACACTCTAATCATTTTGGGGAGAAGCTTTTTATAGGTTTTAAAAAGAGAGACTTAACTATGTGGGGGAGGATCTAAAATATCTTGAAGAAGTAAGTGACAAGAAGAAATACTTAAGAGCATTTCTTGAGTTTCTATATAAATATTAAGTTGACCTTTATAGCACTGCTGATACTCGACTATCTTCATCTATTTTAAAAACAGCATTTTTAGGTGACTCAATGATTTTGATGTTATTTTAAAACTTATATTGGATTATGGGACACCTGGGTGGCTTAATCGGTTAAGTGTCTGACTTTGGCTCAGGTCATGATCTTACTGTTCATGGTTTCAATTCCCGCATCGGGCTCTGTGCTGGCAGCTCGGAGCCTGGAGCCTGCTTCAGATTCTGTGTCTCTCTCTTTCTCTGCCCCTATTCCTCTCCTCTCTCTCTCTCTCAAAAATAAACATTTAAAAAAATTTTAAAACTACATTGGATTATGAAATTATGAAATAGTCAAGAGGATTTCAAAACATGATGATAAAGTAACAAATGAGTTTACTTAGGACAAACATCCTAAAATGAGCATGGTGAAAGAAGAGTCTCAAGGTTTGGATAAGAGGTAGTGAAGGAAAGCTTCTCAGGTAAATTGTAGGTTTTTGAAGGAAGTAGTATTTCTACATAAGTGTAAAAAGGGATGTAGAACCATCTAGGCTTAGGGGCAAGGGAGAGCAAGGACCCAAGGTAGAACAGAATCATACTTGACTGGAGCAGGGGACTGTGAATAATAAGGTGGGGGGAGGGGGGTGTGGGATTGCTTCAGGCACTGAAATTTGGAGTGTCTGTCCTGGGGAGAATTGAGTAAAGGTCTCATAGAGAAGGTGGGGGCACCTGGGTGGCTCATTCCGTAAGCGCCGACCTCAGCTAAGGTTATGATCTCACCGTTTGTGATTTTGAGCCCCCTGTTGGGCCCTCTGCTGACAGCTCTGAGCCTGGAGCCTGCTTCAGATTGTGTCTCCCTGTCTCTCTGCCCCTCCCCCGCTCTTGCACGTGCTCTCTCTCTCTCTCTCTCTGTCTCTCTTTCTCTCTCTCTCAAAAATAAATATTTAAAGAATTTTACAAGCATAATTCCCCCTCAGGTGCTTATATAGCTGTCCTGATCACTTATTCCCTGTCCACTTCTCTACTTCTGTTCCTTTTACAGCAAATACATATCTAGAGAACCCCCACACAAATTTCGGTCTGTAAAGCCAAAAATTAGGTCTTTGACCTTTGCCTCTTCATGGTTATACTCCCATTTACAGTGTGCATTTCCAAATATCTACATTTAGGAGTGTTGGAGGTTCAGTGAGGGCTGGAAAAATTGCATCAAACAACATTCAAGTTTTGAATTAAAGCGAAAGAGTAGTCATCTCTAATTAGCTCAGGTCAGCATGCTGCTTCCTCTCTGGCCAGTCAGCAGTCCACAAGGAGGAGCCTTCCAGGGCTGGTATTGGCCCAGTGGGGTGGGGAAACCCCTTGGTGAGAGAATCCAGAATCCTGACGGAGCTGCACTGAAACAGGCAAGGAGGTATCCAGTTTGGACAGGAGGTGGCTGATGAGCTAGAGCTTTTCTGCAGAGCTCTAATGATTAAAAGCCTCAAAAAATTGATTCACCTGTGGAATTAAGGCTACAGTGGTTTTAGCGAAGTTATTAATAAATATGTTAACATTTTAAGAGGGCGTGGAGGTATGACTTCTAACTCCAGTTAGACTCCTTTCCATTCTTCTTGCTTATATGGTCTATATTTGAGTGCAATAGAGGATTTTAAAGTTACAAAAGAGATAGATAGCTCTCTAACAGCTATTTAGTTACCACTCAGTAATGATAACTTTTGGATTAAGATACCACATTAATTTCATTATGTGATGGATTTTCAGTTAAAATAATTTAAGTCCTTGTATACTTTTCTGTTGATGACATCCATTTCAAGTTAGATTTTGTTTTTTGAGACATCAGAGTAGACTTCTGTTCTCATCTGTTGCCTGTGTAGATTCAGTTGATCTGAAAGGCTAAGTAGTAGGAGTCTTCCATCTCTCTTTGTTTTCTATATAATTCTAAATATATTACCAAAGGAAATGAGATACCCTCCTAGAGGAGATACATTCTTCAGTCAAGGGATATGTCTAAGTTTTGGAAGCTCATTCAGGGGTAGGTACAATTGAGAATCCCCAAAATAAGAATTTCAAATGCACAAGTATCTGAGATTAACTTTGCAAGTTTTAAGGCATGGAGTCTGGACCATTTGTCCATCTTAGAATGACTCTCATTATCTGGAATTTTGATGAACACCCAGTCATCTCTGGGAAGAAGGAAAGTTTTATCTGTTTTAGAACATTGATTTGTTAATTTACCAAATTATTGAGTTTGCCAGAACTCCACTAGGCTTTGGATATTCGTGACTAGTTAGGGGGACAAATGGTAAACATTATAGACGTGGAACTGGGCATCTAGTGGGGAAGTGTTCATACCCAAAATAATAATTCATTATAGTTGATGAGTGCAAGATATGTAATGTGTGTTGAAAAAAAAGTATATAGTATAATCATGCTTTGGTATATATTAAAGTATAATTATATATATATATCAAAGTATGAAAATATGGGACTGTGTTAATACAGTTCTTGCCCTCATAGAGATTATCGTCGGTCTAATAGAGACAAATAATCTAGGAATTATAATATTGGCAGATAAGTGTCCTGATAAAGAAAAAATAAATAAGCATAGATAGCAGTTAATTTAGTTTTAAGAAGTTCATGAAAAGCCTAGGTAGTTCTAAATGGCTCTGTGACTAGCTGATAACATACCAAGAACTTTATTTTGTACTTAGTGGTGGTGTGTTTGTAGTCATAGTCACAATGTCTGTTTTTTATTTTATAAACTTATTAATATGTGGAGGGAGTCAGACTTCCAAATGCTTTTAAAACAGATTAAAATACATTTGTCTTGAATGAAACTCTGAATCTGTGAATGTTTTATCTTCACAATATCAATAAAAAGGAAGGGTGTAAGAAAATTAACAGTATTGTTAATCAAATTTGACCTGTATAATGAGTTGGCTACCATGAACAGCTGTGCTAATCATAACTCACTTTTATTCATTAAAACAAGCCACTAAGGATTTTGGTTTGCCAGTGCTTTCTAAACGTAGTTCACGAACTATATTTAAATGCAACTACATTTGTTTTCTAAATTCTGTAATACAGAATTTTTTGCAAGTTCGTCCTGGCTTTTTCCCAAATAGCCACAGTTAGAAATGTCTTACTATGATGTTGAAGATTTGAGCTTCTTATAAATCATGAAGCTGTGTATAAATTAGTCCTGTATCAGTGAAAGATGCACAGTCCTTTGTTGTGCAGTATCTAGCAACCACAAAAATATTTTATTCTATCATCTTGATTTTTCATGTATAGAAGCAAAACTGCAAAACACTTCAAAGTTAACCACTGTATTTCTTTATTCATTTATAGTAGCTGACTTTGCTAGATGCCTTTTAAAAAGTCCACACATTTAAAGATTTGTATCAAATTCAAACAGCAAAGAACTGCTATTATCCTTTGTGATCACACTCATACAATTTAATATGACAAAGTAAATATCAAAATTTGTCTTTGTTCTTCCATTTACTTTACCACTTGCTTTATGTTCTCTTGCTTCCAAGTAGATCTCACCACCAGTCAGTAAATAATAGGTGTTTTTGTTTTTACCTAGAATCTGTCTCCTGAGCTCTGTGCTCTTCCCATTTCAAAGCTGAGCATGCTCCACTCTTGGTTTAGAACTAATGACACAAAACCACTTTTCCCTATACTTGTGTCAGGCCAGATGTGGGAAGAAATATCCTACGCTTGGATATTACAGTCTGAGAAAATAACTATCCCCAGTCCCTATGAGAATAACTACTTTTTGCTGAAAACAAAAGGAAAGGGGAAAAATCTGACCTGTGTTTTGATTCCAGGAACCTCTCAAAATATCATTACCATGTTATTTCCGCTGCCCCAGGTGACCACTGCTATTATTGAATACTCAGAATGCTGGCAAGCTGAATCTGTTTTTAAATTCTAGCTCATTGAACTGTGTGTGGTTCCTATGAATGCTTTTATTTAGCAGATTTGAGGGTAGAGACTAATTTCTTTTGTTTTTCTTGGAAATGTGCAGATTTATTTTTGTTTCTACACCAAGGTGGAAGCTGTTAAGTCTGCCTAACAAGTGCCAGGAAACACAGCCTAAGGGCTCTAAACAGCTCACTAATGGCGCAAAGGCTCCTGGTCTAATTTCAGGGTGCAAGATTAGAAAATTGCCTCTTATCAATCAGTTGAGTTGCTTTTCTCAAAATGCCTAGATAATAGTGGCTTAAAAATATTCTCTGTTTGTTATTCTTCTCTTTAGAAGAGTAGATAAATTAACATAAGAATATACATATGCTCCCTTTCCTGTAAAAACAGTTCTTAATTAGAGAACTGCTAAATTTATTTTTATTTACTTTTTATTCAGGTATGACTACTGTCAAAGGTACAGATCTTAAGTATACAGTGCAGTCTAGTTGTATACATCCATCTATATACCTCTGTATAGAAACAGAAATCTGTGTAACTGTCACTCAGATTAAAAAAAAAAATAGAACACTTCCAGCCCCCAGAAGGTTTTTTCATCCTTCCCAGTAAAAACCCAGAAAAAAAAATTTTTTTATTTTCCTTTTATAACCATAGATTAGTTTTGCCTATCTCTGAACTTTATCTAAGTAAAACCATTGAATTAGACTTTTTTCTATAGACGTCTGAAAGAGTCATCCGTGTAGTAGTGGGAGTTCTTCATCTTGTGTAGCGTTCCATCGTATGAATATATTACAAATTAAGGATCTGTTTGAATGTTGATAGATATTTGAGTTATTTCTGTCTTGATACGAGTAAAGCTGCTGTGAGCCGTTGTTACACATATCTTTTGTTGGCCAGGAACCCTTGGTTCATGTGGGTATATAGCCATGGGCTAAATTGCTACATCCTTGGATATGTACTAGTTGGTTTCCTACCAGCAGTGTAGGAGACTCCAGTTATGCTACATTCTCACCAACATTTGGTATTGTCATTCATTTTAGCCTCCCTAATGAATATGTAGTGGTGTCTCATTGTAGTTTTATTATTTATTTTTATTTTTGAGAGAGAGAGCATGCAAGCACGGGAGGGGCAGAGAGAGAGGGAGAAAGAATCTTAAGCAGGTTCCACAGTGAGCACAGAGCCTAACGAAGGGTGGGAGACTCCATCTCACTACCCTGATATCATGACCTGAGTGGAGATCAAGAGGTGACCGATTAACCAACAGAGCCACCCAGGTGCCCTTCATTGTGGTTTTAACTGCATTTTCCTGAGGACCAGTTCAGCTAGAGTTTATTCGGTTTTTGTTTTGTTTTCTTACACATTTTCAAGTTACTGCTCTTGAGATATTGATTCATTGAATCTCCTGGGATGGGGCTCCAGCACCTGGATCTTTAAAATCCCCACAGTGATTCTGATGACATGATGCTTCTGGATTAAGAATTAAGACATTTTCAGCATTTCCTAACGGTTTATTTAAAAAATCTCCAAGAATGTTTGTATTATATATATAACACAATAGATAAAAATTATATATTATTGGTATTATAATATATATAAGTTACGTATATAATTTTGATTGTTTAGAGGCATTCCCTGGGCACCCCAACTTCTGTGAGGGACAGTAACACCAGGGCATTATGGTTCCAACTCGGATAAAACTGTGCATTAAGCTAGGGATTATGTGGACCAATGTATTATTTATGGTTCTCCTCACATAATAATTTACTTTTCGTCACTGAGAGCTGGTTGATGCTTATCCTACCAGTGCTTATTAGCTTTCTAAGTAAAATTTAGTTAAGAATTTGCTCCAGCAGCTTATTAGGCCTTTAATGGATGTTAATTATACTCTTTATGTCTTTTGAATTAAGACACAGGAAATAATTTTACACACATAAGCAAACCCTAAGCTGATATTTGGTTCTCAGAAACTTGATACCAACGTTACTTAGACGGAGCAGTAGGTTAGAAACCCAGGTGAGGCAGAAAACAACAAACAGGATCTGCCCAACTACTTATCGGGTAAAATGGGGCAAATCATGTGTCTTTATAAAGTGGAACAGAAGTTTTTCAGATCAGTTGGTTAATTTTGGTCAGAAATGAGAATACTTAGACACACTGCAATACTTGCATTAAAATATGCAGAGCGGAGTATATAAGTTAAATTAATATTAGTAAAATAGACCCAAAGACTGAAACTTTGAAGGGAGTGCTTTATCTGCGCCAAAGTGGCAGAGCAGTGTTCCCGTTCCTTTTTTTTTTTTAATGTTTTATTTTTTTGAGAGACAGGGTGAGCAGAGGAGGGGCAGAGAGAGAGGGAGACAGAAAATCTGAAGCAGGCTCCAGACTCTGAGCTGTTAGCACAGAGCCTGACATGGGGCTCGAACCCATGAATGCGAGATCATGACCTGAGCCAGAGTCGAATACCAGTTAACTGACTGAGCCACCCAGTCACCCCAGTTCTTTTTTTCTTTTTAAGTTCTTTATATGCCATCTTATTTGGAATGGTTGGGCTTGCCTTTCATGGCTGTCTAAAGGTCTTTTCTTTCGTGAGCTTGCTAGTGAACATAGTGGAAGTTCTCTCTAGTTCTTGCTTCTTAGAAGTAAATGCAAGCTTTCCCATATTGTGAACAAGATATTATGTATTTTTAAAAAAGGAACCTTTGAGTCCCAGTCTTTTATTTTTTTTCCCAAAAATTGAGAGAACCTTACATCTCTAAAGAGGATAAAAAAAAACTTTAGTCATTCACAGGTGGAAGAAATGAAAGGTTAAAAATGAGATGGTTCCATTATGATAATAAAACAAGGTCAGATACATAATTGCCTGGCTGGGTGATTCTTCTCACTGAAGATGAATCACTCTGTTCAATTAGTGTGTAACTATCAAGTTTAGAAAAAATATTCAAGGAAAAATGTATCTATAAAAACATCCACCTGGAAAACTTACTTAGGAATTACAGTGGAAAATTAGGATTCAGACTGTTTTATTTAGTGATGTATTTCCAGTGTTGAGTTTCATTTTGTTTTGGTCAGAACAGAATCATGCAATTTTACCACACCTCTATGGCACAAAAAGGAGGAGTATGTAAAATGTGTTTGTGAATACAGCCTGTAGGAAATGGTAACTGCTTTCTGACCGCTCCCCCCACTCTTGAAATTGCATATGTTTTTCTGAAAGCTCTTCAGAAAATATTTTTTGTGAATATTTTTATATTTCAGGTAAATATTTTTTCATAGTTCTCCTATGTTTAACAATCCACAAGGATTTAATGAGTCACTGATTTAAAATCCTCTTAACTAAATCTAATATATTTGCAACTGAGTCAAAACAGTAAAACATTTCACAGAATACATTATATATACTCTTGGTAATCAACATCTATTAGACCTAATGAGGTATTTATAAGTTCCCACTGAAATTATGGCATTATGTTTTTTTAAATGCCCAAAAGAATATTTTTCTGTTATGACCATTTTCTTTTCTTGTCTTTCAAAAATAAGAGAGAACTAATTAACTTCTGGCATAAAGCATTAGATTTTATTAGATGAGCTTGTATGAAGATTTGACATTGCTTGCAGCATAACAAAGATAAAATGTTAGAAATTAGCTCAACTTCTATTTACTCAGGCCAAATTCTCCAAGTGAAAGAAATCCTCATACTTAATTAGCACCTAGTAGGACTGATGTAATGCTTCAGGAGCAAATTCCAAACTACACATGCAGTTGAATGGATCTTGAAGATTTGGGAGTGTCCTTTGCCTTAATCTCTTCCAGTATGACATAGAGAAAGTGGTTAGTGGAGCGCCTGGGTGGCTCAGTTGGTTAAGCGTCCCACTTCGGCTCAGGTCATGATTTCACAGCTCATGAGTTCAAGCCCCACATCTGGCTCTGTTCTGAAAGCTCAGAGCCTCAAGCCTGCTTCAGATTCTGTGTCTCTCCCTCTCTCTTGCCCTTCCTTTGCTCATGCTCTGTCTCTCCTTCAAAAATAAATAAACATTTATTTTAAAAAGTGCTTTAAAGTTTATTTATTTTGAGAGAGAGCATGCAGGAGGGGCAGGCAGAGAGGGAGAGAGAGAATTCCAAGCAGGTTCTGCACTGTCAGCACAGAGCCCAATTCAGGGCTCGATCCCTTGAAGCCATGAGATCACGATTTGAGCCAAAACCAAGAGTCAGATGCTTAGCCAACTGAGCCACCCAAGTGCCCATTATACAAGCTTCTATGCCTAGGAAGAACAGTTATAAAACATAAACTACATAAATTTTGCTGTGGTGCATATACAGATATTAAAGTTGAATACATAAGGACATGTCAAAAGCATGTGGACTTACCCTGTAGTGTCTAGGGAAGCTAGAGCTGACATGTAGCTCCTTCCTGGTGAATTAACAGGCCATATGAACTCCATTTGATTTTTTTTTTTTTTGGTTGAACAGATTAAATCCTTTACCACGATTTTGTCTTTCAGATAATGTTTTATTATTAAAAACAATCTTGGCTTGAAGCCAGACTTTTCTGTTTTAACATAAACAGTAAACGAATTTGTTTATTTATAAATGAGTATTTACCTTTTTTCTGGATTTATAGCCTTGTATTCCTAATCACATTAACAGAGAATTTTTTCTTCTGGGCTCTTGAAAATTTACTTAGTGTTTCAGTGATTAACGTGGGATTTCATCTCTAGGTTTACAATTTGTTTTTAAATTACTTAACTCCAAACAATTTAGCTGGTTTCATATATCTTCTCAGAACATTGTTAAGTGCCTAATGAATTACTCCTTCACTTGCTGACCCCTTTTGCATGAAAATATTACACAGACCCAATGAAGGGTAAATGAGGCTATGAGCTGAGGGAAGAGGAGAAGCCTAAGGAAAAACTTTCCCTGAACATGAATCCCAGAATTAGAACTGTTTCTCCTTAGCCTGCTGAGGAGTAGAAAGAAAAGAATGAACAGCAAAATAAGGATGGAGCAAAGCGGTGATCCATGTGCCTGCCCATTGCCACATAATAAAATGGGTCTCCTTGGAAAAGTTGGCTTGGCATGGGAAACACTTTGTTTTTTATTACGGAAAAGAAATCTATGTCTTGTGCTAAAATTATAGAACATCTTCATTGCCAGTAGCCTGAAAACTAGATATTGCTCAGGGCAAAGTTAACATGGCTTTATTATAGCCTTTGGAAGAAAGAGCCTTACTCTTCATACCTCTTTGACAAAACCAATCATTTCTGGTACAAATGATGCTGTAGAGGTAGTGTTTGTTTTAACTGACGCTGTCATGGTTTATCATGCTCTTGTGTGTTGCAACAGTTTTATCTCCATTTTAAGAAACAATTCTTAAAATGGGATAGATGATGACGGTTCTACTTTGGCGTTGCAGATCTTGTGAAGCCCCCGGGCAGCTCCGCGCAGGCGCCAGCTGATTTACCTTTAGTGGCCAACACAGCACCACCAGCCACCCAGGGGGATTCGTCCTCCGCTGCTCCACCTCCTCCCTATCAGCTAATTAACCTTCCACCACACCTAGCAACTGGTGGCATCCAGGAGGATCCTCAAGACTACCTCTTGCTAATCAACTGTCAAAGCAAGAAGCCTGAGCCCACTAGGTAAACGCCCGTGCATGTGCGTGTGTGTGCGCGTGTGTATACGTGGAATCTTAACCTTTAAACTTTTAAAATTCTGATCCAAAGGCTTAAAAGAAACCCAACTCTATAGGTATATCATTTAGGCTTATTATATATCAGGTTATATTCCTCTAATTATTTCTGATATTCAGGAGTTTTATTGAAGAGACACATTCTCTACAGTCTTTGGCAACGAACACTTGTGCCTACAAGGCTCTTTTGGAAATCTGTCTCCTGTTTCATAGTCTTTGTTACAGACTCACAGTATTACTTGCTTAACAGATTTCACTGATTTATAAATGGTGATCTTGCTCCATTTCTTATGTGATTGTAAACCAGCCAAGGGTCATCTTTTGTTTCTGAAGAAGGAGACGAATACCTACTACTAGAAGATTTTGAAAGCAAAACGATTCCATTGCAGTGAGTGTGTTGTGGTTGCTTTGGATCTGTGTGAGAAATTAATTGTACAGGTAAAATCCCAGTATAGCAAATTCTATGGAATATATAAATTGGGTTTTAGTGAAGTTTGATGAAGTCAGATCAATCAAGTATATTGCTAAAAGCTATACAACTTTCCAATCATAATATCTAGCCATCAAGCAGAGCTTCCCCCAAAGCTCTGACTTTATACATTTCTAAGTAGAAACAAATATATTGATTTCAGTGCTTGCCCCAAAGGTATCATAAAGCCTTTCCCAAATCCTTGATTTCCCCATCATCTCCCTTCCTGTTTCTTTCTTTTCTTCTAAGCTATACAGTAGTTTCATTTGATCACTCTTGTCATTTTCTGTTGATTAATTGGAAGGCCAGAGGTAACGGTGAGAACTGGAGCCAGAAAATGCAGATCAGAGAGCCCGTGTCTGCCATGAACAGCACCGTGGCAACTAGTGATGTTGGGAATTTTTATGTCCTCGTTTACGGTATATAAAAGTGGGAATTAATTACATAGTAGATGTGAAAGGTACTTTTTAAACAGTGATTGGATATTCAGCATGATTTTACAACAAAAAATTGTTGTTACTGTTTTCATAGAGAAAGTGACTATTACCAGACTAAATTGGCACAAAGTGCTTGTTTAACAATTTTTATATAGAATTTGTCAAGAACCACAGATTAGGCTGTGAATTATTATCTGAGATAATGGGATACAAATATTCCAACAATGGGTTTCTAGATATTTGTTGTAATGGGATTTTACCTGTAAGAGAAAAAAAAATCTTTTTATAAATCAGCACTAGTTAATAATATCAAATTCTAACTTGATTTTGCTTGTTTGCTGTGAGTATTTAAAATTACACATTCGCAACTTTGTTACCTATGCTACTAACTAAGATTTTATTTTATAGAGATTCACAATTATTTTTCAGTATCAACTTTTTAAAAGCCAGCAGCTAAGTGACAGTTTTCAGTACATTTTCTTGTTATATGGTATCTTTCATTGATCTCATTGGTATTACAGCTTTCCTGCAGTAGAAATTATGCTCAGAATCCCTGCTCAGATATATTTTGTATCTATCTATTTTGCAGAAGTGACAGTTAATTGACAGGTATTTATGAAGTACCCACGATGCACCCACTGTCTTGCTAGGTGCTGTGAAGGAACAGAGTAACGACATAAGCCCCCTCAGATACAGTCACCTTCAGAGTTTTCAAACAAAGCTTATGAAGAAGTCAAAACACGCGAACGTTAAGTGTCTGCAGGTGAAGGCAGGAGAATTGCTTTGCAAACTCTTGTTCATCCGGCAGGGCTCAGGATTTAGCTCATACATCTACTCCTCTAGGAAACAGTCCCCCACACTCCCAGGTTGAACTAAATGCCTCTGTGGGTTTTCAGAGCATCCTGGTCATGTCTCCTTATCTGTGTTTTACCACAGAATTGGAAATAGTTTGATATATTTAATTTATTTTTCACTAAACCATAAGCTAGTCAAGGGTAGGGAATTTACTACTTGTACTTCTAGCTTCTCTTTAGCTTCTCATATACTTCAAACCCACATGTTTGAATTAAGTGAAGTGCAAATTTAGCATATGTGTAGATGCATTAGAAATTCCTAGAAGGGACAGTGCAAGTGATTCTTAAAATGGAGGGTGAAGTGTTTCAAAGGAGAAGTAGGATTTGAACTACACTTGTTGGTGAGAGAAAAGTATGTTGTCATTAGCAATCTGCATAAAAATCATTTGAGAGAAAGGTGAGGTGAGAGAGAGGGGCGAGAGGAAGCCAGTAAGAGGAAAGCCTGCCCGGAGCAGAGGGTTCCATTGGGCAAGAGTAGGACATAAGACAGGGCATGCTGGGTAGAGCCAGCGATGGAGCCTCAGTACAAGTGGAGTTGCTTGTGGGCTTTTCTGTAGTTCCCACAGCCTGCTGGGACCGTTAGCAGTATTTTCTCCAAACATATGAGTGATTTGAAAACCATGTTCTGAAAATACTGACCTTATGGCAGCATAGCAGTATGGTCCCTTGGGTTCATTGGAAGAGGCAGAAATTGGAGGAAAGGGGTCCACGGGGACTTCTTAGGGTTTAGTGGTATGGACCTTAGCAGAGACCCAGACCTGAACTTGGGGTGGTGACAGTGGGAACAGAGCAGGAGAATAGTTACTTGGTTAGGAAGAAGGAGTTGTGCCTGAGGGACGATGGAGATCAAAGAAAGTGAATCAAAGCCGATTGCATTTTGAGCCTAGAGAATCTGGATAAAGACATTTCTTTTAATGGCAAGTCAGAAAGTACAATCAATTTGAATAGTAAGTTGAATTTGGCTTGGTATGCATAAACAGGGTAACGCTAGGGTAACCGAGTAGAAATATATTTGAACAGTTTAAAAATATGGGGCTCAGAGTTTGGTGAGAAGATGGGAGTTGTCAGCATTCAGTGGAATGTGAAGTTATGAGAAAGGAGAATTTTTAAAGGATGTGTGTGATAAAGAATCAGAAGACCGGATTCTGATGGCTCTTCCCAGGTGGGGACACAGGGAGAAGGAGCCAATCAGTGAAACAAGGGAGTGATCAGCGGGGGAAAACGGAAGCGGGGGTGTTGTAGTGTGGGTTCTGTGACACCAGCGGTGGAGAGTGTGAGTGAATACATGTGATATGTAGTGCCAGGTGTTACTAAGAGATCAGGGAAGATCAGCCCTTAGAACAGCTTTCCAAGTTAAGTTTTAAAAGATTAAATTCAAGATCCTACAGGACTTTGGACCCCACTCATAAGAAGTTAAGGTATCTTGTTAACCACTAAGGAAGTGCTGGTATTATTAGCTTCATATTGGCTTTTACCCAAATTTTGTGATACTGCAGAAAGTAGAGACTGGAAATGTACCCAAAACATTAAATATACTCTAATGAGATTTCTCATGGGTAATTATTTTTTGGAGTTGGCGAACTCTCTGGGTTGTATTTCGGTTGTCTTTATAGTATTGGCTGAATGTTAAAGAAAATTAGTAGAAAGGAAGATACACAAACCGTTCAAGTTGCCACCTCCTTATAGGTCACATTGAATGTATTCAATACCAGGAAATCAGTAATCTTACAGTCTTAACAGAACAACTTTGCCACAGGTGGGCTATAGAGCAATGGACCAGCTTGATAAACTGCATTAGCACGAGGTTTCTGCATGCTCTTCAGGGGAAATGATTTTCCTTGTGTCTATGCCTTAATCATTTACCTTTCTCAGAGTTTTGTACCTTTCTAATTCCAGCGCTTCAGGGATCATGGATTTGATAGGTGGAGTTGGGGGTGTGGTCACGGAAAGGACAGGAACTAGGGAGAATGCTTTTGGTGGTTTTGTGGTGGTGGTTTTATTGTCTGGTATATAATCATAAAAACTAAGGAACATTCATGCTTTAAATCTGTGGATCACACAAAAAAATTAATGAAAAAACCATGTAGTTTGATTGCTAAACTATAAATATATTTATCAAGATGTAGTCTTATGTCTTCACCGTGTTTTATTTTCTGTCATTAACAATTTTTATTTAGAACACATGCTGATTCTGCAAAATCCACCTCTTCTGAAACAGACTGCAATGATAACGTCCCTTCTCATAAAAATCCTGCTTCCTCCCAGAGCAAACATGGAGTGAATGGCTTTTTCCAGCAGCAAATGATGTATGACTCTCCACCGTCTCGTGCTGCGTCTGTTTCTGTAGACTCCAGTCTCTATAACCTGCCCAGAAGTTACTCCCACGATGTTTTACCAAAGGTGTCTCCATCGAGTACCGAGGCAGATGGAGAACTCTATGTTTTTAATACCCCATCTGGGACATCAAGTGTAGAGACTCAAATGAGGCATGTATCTATTAGTTATGACATTCCTCCAACACCTGGTAATACTTATCAGATTCCACGAACATTTCCAGAAGGAACTTTGGGACAGACGTCAAAGCTAGACACTATTCCAGATATTCCTCCACCTCGGCCACCGAAACCACATCCGGCTCATGACCGATCGCCTGTGGAAACGTGTAGTATCACACGCACGGCCTCAGATACTGACAGTAGTTACTGTGTCCCTACAGCAGGGATGCCACCATCACGTAGTAATACCATTTCCACTGTGGATTTGAACAAATTGCGAAAAGGTCAGCTCTAACTGGCTTCTTCTGTGTTAGAAGTTAATGATAGAAAATCTGTTTATTTGAATATTTGTTCTTTTCAGCATAGAATGATGGTAAATGATAGTCCCTTTTCTTCCTCGGCTCTGCAGTCGCCCACTCACATAGTGAAGATAGCAGAGTCTCAGTAGATCCTTGGAAGGGTGTGTGTGCATGCTCTGCTGGAAGGGAGAAAGAGGGAGTGTTTCTTCCCTGAAGAAGTGTGGCCTTAGTAATACCTTCCTGCCTCAGGAAGTGTGCACCCCTCTTTCCTGCTTTCCATGTATCCTGGGTGGGTAGGCTCTCTACTGGGACAGAGGAGCAGGAAAAGGACCAGCCACAAAGCCCCTCTGAGTCGTCCCTTTCCTGTATTTGTGTGCCATCATGGCCACTTCGTGTCACATCTGTTGGGCTCCGTTTCCTTCCTTCCTCCATAAGCAATTTATACATTGTGCCTAACAAGTGTACTCAGTTCTCCTCATGCCATTCTGTGTTTTGTTCATTTGGTTTTATTTCTTTTTAAAGCTCTGAATATTCTTTCCCCTGACGCTAGCCACTTTACTTAGTCCTATACCATCTCCTAGAGCCTGCCAAAAGTTACAGACCTTGAGAAGGGGGAAAATTCAGTCTGGGTCACACTCTGAGCTTCTTAAAATCCTAAAAATAGAAGACCAGAATTTAAGAGGCACATACCCTAAAAACTATATGGCTAGCGTTTCTGTATTTTGTGATCGTTATCCACCTGTCCTAAAGAAAATGAGTTACTGCATCATGAATAGTACTAATATGGATACTTTATTTGACCATTCAATACCAATTTCTGATTCCCTTATTGAAGTAGCTCTATCATCTGATTACAGGTAACTCAGTTAGAAATTAGACCCAAGATGGTGAAAAAGATGGGAAAAGAGAAGTATTTCTTTTCTCCATCATTAAATAACGCATTTCATCCCAGGCTTAGACTATCATCCATTGGCACAATCAAATACTGGTACTGGTTAGCATATCAGTGATTGTCCGTGTTTTCTGATTGTCCGTGTTTTCTGGTTGTTTAATGTGCCCATTCAAGATTCTATTCTGTGAGCATCTTTTTAACAATCTGCGTGTGTGCATGTATACCTGCGTGCATGTATGTAAAGAAAGAGAACAGACCATTCTGAGAATCCTAAGAGATGGCAAAGATGGGAAGAAAGGCTGATAGTGTGTTTTCTATTTTAGATGCTAGTTCTCAAGACTGCTATGATATTCCACGAACATTTCCAAGTGACAGATCTAGTTCACTTGAAGGCTTCCATAACCACTTTGTAAGTATAATTGACCTTGGCATCAAGTGTGTTTCATTGTCAGGATCTTCACACTTAGTGTCCTGAAACTAAAGGAGATCATGAAATAGAAATCCTTTCAGATCCATATGAATAGGTGTGACTTTACAACTGTGTTTTCCTGTTTGATAATAGTTTTTGTTTATTAAAAGAAATGTATGTGTGTTTTAGAAAATCAAAAATATATTGACAGTGGGAAGTGTATCAAGTGAAGAACTGGATGAAAATTATGTCCCAATGAATCCCAATTCTCCTCCACGACAACATTCCAGCAGTTTTACGGAACCAATTCAGGAAGCAAATTATGTGCCAATGACTCCAGGAACATTTGATTTTTCTTCGTTTGGAATGCAAGTTCCTCCTCCTGCTCACATGGGCTTCCGGTCCAGCCCAAAGACCCCTCCCCGACGGCCAGTTCCTGTTGCAGACTGTGAACCACCCCCTGTGGATCGGAACCTCAAGCCGGACAGAAAAGGTAAGAAGGGCCTGGCATGGTGAAAGGGCCTGGGGGGCTGCCAGCTTAGATCTGCACCTAACTGTGGTTAAATCCAAAATGGAATTGGGACTGGAAATTCTGAAGTATTTCATAGTACCTTAGTTACCAACTTGTTTATGTGCGGTGCTGCTGTTTGTAGATTAATTGCCGTAGGTTGGTGACCCAGGTGAGATTTCTGTCTCCTGTCTCTAGAGCAGAGGTTACAAACTGAAATATTCACAAGGTTTGACAAGCAACAGGAGAAAATTAGGAGAAACTGGAATGCACTTGCCCATTCTAAATGGAATAACTAACTCCTTGGCTATAATCCTTTGTTGACTTGTAAAAATAATGTGGACCCATATGGGCAAGTCATCTGATGTATCAAAAGAAACCAAAAATATCAGCTCTTATATATAAGTATTCTCTTTTGATTTTGGAGTTCGAACAGCTAGTTTAATATAAAAACCAAAACCAAAAAACTTTGCAGATTGAACTAAGTACTTCTAAAGGCTAGCTTGGTCTTTGACTGCAATTTTGTAACCTCTTCTCCAGAGTACATAATGTCAAATCGGATTTGAGATTATTGGTGCATTTGATAGAATTAATTCTTTAAGAATAGCGAGGTTGCTTGTACAGTCTTTCCAGTCTGTTCGTATAACAACTTCTTAAAAATTATTCTGCCTTTGCTGGGCTATTATAAGTGCTTCTAGTCTATTCTTTCACACTGGCCCTCATAAGTAACATTAAATTCTAAGGTAGCATGGTTTCTTAAGAATTCAATATAAAAGAAAATTTTCAAACTGGTAATACATACCCAGGTTTTTAAATTTTGGGTCCGAGTGGTTAAAACCCAGACAGCTAGCTGTGTTGCAGCATGTTGTTAGTGTGATTTAATCTTACAATCAAGTAAGTTAGTAATACTGGCTACGTGATGAGTTGGCACCATTTCTGGGGAATTCAGCACATTTAAAAAGTTTCATGTGCTTTATATAGCTTTTTAAGAGCATGTAATATTTGTGTAAATTTCTCATTAGCCTGGGATTAGATCATTAAAAATAATTAAGTTCCAATTGTGGGGAACAGAGTCTGAGACTCACTCAGAATATCTAAAGAAAATGAGTTTTGTTTCATTTTGCCTTTAAGTAAGTAAGGATGGTCCTGTGCTGAAATGAGAAAGTTACTGGAAACAGGCACTCCCAGGGGACTGTCCCTTTCTCTGTCCCTGCTGTCTGCATTTCTGTCCTCTGGGAAATCTTTGCATCTGCTTTATTCTATCTCGCGTTATTTCCTTGTTTTCTGTTTCCCTGTTCTATATCCTCTACATGATATCTGCTTTTCGAGAGCTTTGGCCTACAGTGCCCCTCTGTGGCCTCAGTTCTGCCTCATGGCCCCTTTTTAGTGCCCTTCCAGCTTGTGCATCTGCTGCTGATTGCCGTGATCATTATTCACTCACTTTAGAGTGCTCATGGGTAATCGGATTGCTTTTATTTGTCTTTTCACCCCAGGCCATGTGATTAATTGTGGGCCAGCCCATAGGCTGGCTGCCACTGGTCAGCTGCCCACCTTTGGTCTTGCAGCTGGTAAGATAACCATGCACAACACCCACAGCCACCCAGAGGCCCCGCAGCAGGGCGGTAATCAGGGATGTTTATCTTAGAAAGAGTGTGAGCATCCCAGGCCTTTTATTTGACAACTTTTTCTTTTGCTTCTCTTTGTCCTCATTTGTCTTTAAATCTATTTAGACAATTTTAGTCATTTTCTTATTTGCTAACAATGTGCAAAGGATCTCTTATTTATATTTTAGAAAAGTTTTAAGATCTTTTAGTATTCTCTAGGTCAGACAGGGCTCATGTACCCCATATTATAATATACATTATCTTATGTATATACTATGATAACATAGCATGGATACTGAGTATCATTTATATTACATGTATGTATAATTATACCTCCCTCTTTATATGGTAAAAGTATAATATCTTCTAGTACATTAGTGATTAAGTACCCTGGTTCTCTAAACCAACTTGAAGTGACTTTTCAGTAGAAACGAATGAAGTAGATTCTGGAGGTTGTGTTCAGTCTTTAAAAATTAAGTGGACTATTGAGAGACAATCGTTAGTTCATTGGCCAGTTGCTTATTTGGCATCTATGCTTAGATATAAAATGAACTGAGAAAGCACCTGGAATAAAATATGTAGTTTTTGGTGAAATCAAGGAGAATACTTTAAGCAAAACAGTAAAGAGATTACTAAAATCATAGTAATTAAAAATAAAAAAGGTTTTGCTTTTTCTTTAGTACTGTTCTACATTTTAAATAAACATGATACAAGAAAGGAAGCATGAGAGACTATTTAACTTGGCAAAGTTTGTCAACTCAGTTTAGAAAGTTAAAACTATTCAAGAAAAACATATTTTAAAACCCAAATTCAGATCTTAGAGCAGTTTGTCTTTAAAAACTTAAGCTGTCAAACAAATGTCTTATTTGGTCATGAAATTCTTCTCATGCATAGCATCAGATGAGTCTGTTTTACATAGATACATAGCTTGATCTATTATTCTGATGTCTCTTATTAACTAAGCTTCATAATTAGCAAACCTAATTCTATCAAATATGGCTTGAATAGTTTCAAAGCCCCTATTTAACTGGTTCAACACCCAGTATAACCAATTTCTGTGATTGTCATCTTTGGAAGAGTCTACAACAAATGAGTGACATTCTGGTCTTGTTTATAACCCCAAATATGGATGTCAGCTGCTGTAGTTAGCAGCACAGATACGCTTTTCAAATACTTCTCAGTAACTGAAACTTTAGAAATACATAGATGTTCTACACACTCATGTTTAATGTATTTTCATGGACCCTTTTGCCCATCACCCAACTTGTGGTAGCTATATTTTCACCCATACTATTTCTGTCATGATAGTATTTGTTTTGAACCAAGTTTTGGGCATATTAATAGAGGAGAAAAACATAATTTATATATTATATTAAATATAAGAGATCAGATGAGTCATTGTAAATGCAGCAATTACTTCAACTAAAATTTATATTTTACTTGAAAATCAAGTTTATAAGGTTTTGGAAATTTTTGTATTGTGGCTTTTCTTAAAGTAAATCAGTACATGTATCTACCATATTTAATCAGTGCACTGATCTAGGGCCCCCCTTATGTCCATCCTGTCTCCTTCTTACATGACGTGGCAGCCTTTGAGCCTGAGATGCTATCTTTATACTTTGTTTTGTTCAACTTTGTCCATCCATGGCTTTCTGCAATAATTTTGACCATTAGTTACTGTATTGATTTTGATTTATTTCTGGTGTTTTTGTACATTAGCCTGATTAAAGTATCTTCAGGTCTTCACCTTGGTATGGGTAGCATCCAGAAGACCAGTGCCAAGGAGCTTCCTTAGACAGGTCTTGTTGGCACAGTTGACATATGGGCTCTAAACATTTTTTCAAGACATCTTTTAAAGTTTTTGAATATGATTAAAAATAACATGCTTTTTGTTTTTTTTTTTTAACATTTTTAAATGTTTCTGTACGTAGAGAGTGAGCGTGAACATGAGAAGGGGAGGGGCGGAGAGAGGAAAGGCAAGGATCCCAGGCAGGCTCCACGCTGAACATGGAGCCCGACTCAGGGCTCAATCTCATGACCTGAGCTGAAATCAAGAATTAGATGCTTAACCAACTCAGCCACCCACGGGCCCCAACATGCTCTTTAAAAACTACTTTTATCCTATAATAAATGTTTGGGAGATGGATGAATGATACTAGTAAATGTAACTAGATTTTAATAAATAAGTATTAAGTTTGAATCTCAAGTCAGATTTTTGGTTTAGAGTTACAGTTTAGAGGAAATGAGAATGGAGTGCATTTTTGAAAGTACCTTGCTGGCTCAGTCAGAAGAGCATAAGAGACTTGATCTTGGGGTCATGAATTTGAGTCCCATGTTAGGTGTTAAGATTACTTAAATAAATAAAAATGGAGTGCATTTTTATACCGTAGGCTTTATATGCAGGTTGTTTTTTTCTTTTCCTAAATATTCTTTACCTTCCAATATAGAAGTATCATTGTATTCCTTTTCATACAATGAGACCATTAAAATAGGTGTAAAAGGCTTTCATGATACAACCTAGATTACCTTTTGGAATTTAGCAGAGGATAATAATGTAATGAATTATCTTTTCTCTTTCTTAATTTTTGAGATGCCTAATGGAAACAGTATAATCTGTAAAACTACAGAAGACTAAATATTTTAGGCTAAGTTAAATGTAATTATACAGAAAATAAATGTTCCATTTTGTATTGAATTTATGTAAGTAGTACCTATTAAAATAATACTTGATAGTGTATGGACTTTGCAAAAAAGATTGCATCTGCTTATTTGAAACATGACCTCTTGTGACTTCCTTGACCATATTTGGGATGACCAACTTTTGAAACAACGTTCAATTGTTCTTAGTTTCCATTAAAAGGACAAACAAAAAATTATGTTGATCAAATTAAACACCACCACCTGTAAGAGAACTGCAGTTCGTCAACATAGACTTAAGTGCCTGCCAATTACAGGATATAGTCTTTGCTAGATGTTGGGTCTTCAAACACAAAGAAGGTGTAAATGGCTTCCGTGAAAAAGCTCACTGTCTAGTGGAGGAGGTAGAAAAGTAAACACATTATCATAATTAGCGTGGAAGGCGCTGTGGTTGAGGTAAGCTTTTGGCACTGTTATCTAAGCTCCCCGGAGGAAAGTCTGAGAGGGGGAATGGCAATTAAATGATGGTAAAGGAGGGGAGGATGGCAGCGGTTCTTTTAGTCCGAATAAACAGCATACCCAGATCCTTTAAAACAGGGCAGATGGGACTGGCTGGGTCGTGAGTGGGAGGGAGGAAATCAGATGGGAAAGGAGGACGGGAGCAAAGTCTGAATGGAGGAGGGAATGCCCAGTGTCTTGCAGGTGCCTGATCCTGGGGGTGTTACCATCCATGCTAATGAGTCTGGGCTTTATTCTGGGTACACCATTAACGAGTTTTATGAGGCAAGTAACATGATCAGGTTAGCCCCTAGAAAGCTCAGTCTGAGATTTAAGGATATGACAGAAAAAAAAGTCTGTATTCTCTAAAATGTTATAAAAATCACATTTTTTCAGCATCTTTCTCAGAGAGTGCTTCACTTAGTTTTCCAGATCCAAGGTTCTTAAAGCCTTGGTTTAGAAGTGGCTAGTTGAGTAAAGGCATAACAAAATCCCTTTCCTGGCTTTCATGGTCCCTCACCGTGGGGTCTTACGTGATTTTTAGAAGTTTTAAGGGCATTTAGAGTATAGGTGGAAATCATTTAGCCATATAGTGTGAGCTCCTCATTTTCAGGAAGGCAAACCAGGTAAGTGAAGTGTACTTTAAAAACAGGGAGGTTTTAAGAATAGACTTCAGACTTGCAGATTTCTTATCTTCTTAGGTAAATGAAAACAGACTATTGTCATTATACATATAAGTTAAAATTTATAGAATAAAGATTAGAGAGAAAGTAGAATCTAGAATGACGTCTAAGAGATCTGCCATGGCAGCAGCTAGTAGAGGAGACAAAGCAGGTTTGTGGTGGTGAGTCAAAGGATAAATTCCGTTTTGAACATGTAGTGTGAATGCCTGCAGAATGTGTATATGCAGTAGTCGTGCAGATGGATAGGTTAGGATCTCCAGGGAAAGACCTAAACCAGAGATGAAGATCTATTAATTTGTACTCCAAATTAGGGAGTAAGTCACATGGTCCAGAGATTGACCCCCTAAGAGTAAAAGCCCAGTAGGACTTTCTCCAGTAGTGAGTGCTCTCTGCAAAAGAGAGAGTGTTGCTTTCTCTGTTCAGATTTAGGGTAGCTAAACCCAGGTTGTAAACTGCCTTGGATTTAAAAGTTAAGGCTCAAAGGAGTTCCTCTGCTTACTCTCAGAATTTGAGAATCAGTGTCTTTCCAAAGTTGGTTTATTTTTCCTTTATTTTCTTATTCTTATTTCTTACTCTTTATTTTCATATTTTCTCCAATGAGGAAAATATTCAAATATTTGCCAGTAGATAGCAGAGAAGAAGACAGGGCCAAGACAGGCATACTAACAGTGTGGATCCTTTTTCACCTTTCTCTCCTCATAAGTAATCGTGGGCTGTCATTTGAGTATGACGTTCATTTCTGTCTGGAACATAAATGTCAACTTGAGTTTGGAGGGATGTAAAGAAATAAAGCTAACAAAATGTCTGAGTGACTCAGTACAGTTAAGTGCCACATTTCCACATTGCAACTTTTGCCCCAAAATCAACCTCAAATTTTGCATGGAGTGGAAAATACAGGTAAATTTTAGAAGTATACTTTTAAAACCACACTTGATACATTTAAAAAAATTTTTTTTAATTTATTTTTGAGAGACAGAGAGAGACAGCGTGAGCAGGGAGGGTTAGAGAGAGGGGGAGATACAAAATCTGAAGCAGGCTCCAGGCTCTGAGCTGTCAGCACAGAACCCGACGTGGGGCTCAAACTCATGAACTGTGAGATCATGACCTGAGCCGAAGCCGGACGCTTAACCCACTGAGCCACCCAGACACCCCGATACATTTTTTAAATATTTCTTTATTGCCGGGAGACAGAGAGCGACAGAGCAGGGAGGGGCAGAGAAGGAGGGAGACACAGAATCTGAAGCAGACTCCAGGCTCTGAGCTGTCAGCACAGAGCCTGACATGAGACTTGAACCCAGGAACTGCAAGATCGTGACCTGAGCCGAAGTCAGATGCTTAACTGACTGAGCCACCCAGGCACCCTGATACAATGTTTTTTATTAAGAAAAACAAGGAGTACCCTTGAGACACTTAAAAAAATAAAAGTGGAATTGATATTGAGAAGAGATGATCAGTTCATGGTCAGGTATTAGAAGAATCACCGTGGGGACATGTCAGACGGTGGAAGAATGGATAGTTCACAGGCAAGTGGATTTAGCAGTCACATGATGTTGAGTATTTAACCACAAACATAGGTAAACATACTGAGGGTGCAAAGTTGAGAGATGCAGAGGGTGACACTGACAAATCGGGAGGAAGCTGAAAGCTAATGATAGTGGGTCTTGCTGAAAAGGAAGAGGGCAAAAGACAGAGTGAACACCACCAAACCAAAAGTCACTCAGAAAAGCAATTTGTAATTATTAATTGTCACATTACTCACGAATCAACTATCTGGTATTTAAGTAGATATAAGATCTCAAACTGAACTTAGCAGTTCAAAACTGACCTCTCAACACTGGTTTCCTAGGATTGTCTGTTCCCAAAGAGAGAGACAATTTGGACAGCACAGGAGCATACAGAAGCAGGTGGGAGGTTAGGGGAGGCCTTCATTTGGCCTCTAATTAATGTTGTGACCCAAGCTAGTCACTTAACCTCTTTTGTCCTTCAGGGGTATCTCTTTCCTAAAATGAAAAAGCTGGATTTGATCTGTAAAAGCCTTTCAGCTGAAAATAAGTGTATTTTTCTGTAGTAAACCTTACCTTCTGCTTCTTACTTTTTTTTTTTTTTGAAGGGAAGTACATTATTTGGGGGAGTTTATAAAAAGCTGACATCTTCCATTGTTTTAGGAAAGTGGGCCCTGCATAAGTCAGCATTAGGGGTAGGATCATGGCTCCACATTTTATCACTCACATTTTAAGGTAGGCCTGCATCATTTCTGAATAAATTCAGTGTATTAATTGTCTAACTGAGAAAATTGATTCATTAGAGAACTCTCATATTTTATAACCTAGAGATTCATATTTTCAGAAACTTTAACCTAGAGTAGATCAGGTACTAGATACTGGCATTTAATCCGCAAATTCTAATATTTGCCATCTATTAGATGTCAACTAAATTTTGTAATTGCCAAAAAAGAAGTAGATTCAGTGCCATTGAGAAGAGAGAGTTGATTTAAGTGATATTGCTTCTCCAGCTTCAGATTTCCTGTGGGAGTAAATGAGGCCACTGCCCTGTACTTTTCATAAGGCTTTTCAGTAGTACTTACATGTGGCAGAGAGTAAATGAAAAGAAAATAATGGCAACTGAATTTATGCTTTCAAATACTTAAAGCTAGACAGTCAACAGTTCCGGAATCTAGCTATCTAATCCTTGCAAAATGGTTTCACCAGGGGGCTACCAGTCTATCCAGGGGAAACCAATGTTGGTCTTGGTTTTAATCTTGGATTAGCAAACACGGTGGCATCAACCTGCTTTTCTCGAAGGGCTTTGGTCAAGAGGTAACGGAATAATCAAATTACAGCTGTTTGAATACCTTAATAAAATTAAGAAAATAATATTACTGGGAAATAGGCCCTGGTACTTTCATATCAGACATCGAATTTCAAAGAAACGATGTACTTGAGGTCTGACAGAGGTGTTTTATCATTTTTTATTTGCTCCAGTTTTCTAAGGCATGTTAGAAGAATAACTAACATGACACGTCTTTACTCCCTTCCCCCAAGTAAAGATAACCACTAACCAGGCTGGTTATCCCACGAAAACCCTGCCATCTTTTTTATAACACTTTGCTTGTTACACTGTTGCATGCAGCTTCGTCCTTTCCATTGTACTGAGCATGAATGATACGCAGCAAGGTTAAATTTTCTCCACAAACAAACTTATGTTTATGCTTTTGAGATGTAACATTTCTGCTCAGGGCGCTGTTGCTTTAATACAGAATCCATTTTTCCAATTAAAAAATAACATTATATTAAGAACATCTTCTTTTTACCAATTAGGTCAAAGTCCTAAAATTTTAAGACCCAAACCCCCTGGTTTAGAGCGAACTGATTCACAAACCATAGGTGACTTTGCTACAAGAAGAAAGGGTATGTACTTTAGCACCGCATGCTGGATGGGGCATTGGGAATTTCTTTATTTTGTGATGTTTATTCTTAAAAAGTAAAGGAGAAGAGCCTTAAGTACTACTGCTGTTGTAAATAAAGTTTCCTAGTGCATTATTTCTAAAGTGAATGCTTCCCATAATGTGTGTCTTCCCATGGTCTTTTCATAGACACAGTAAGTCTTCTTGTTATGCCATTAACAGCAGCATGTTAAGTTCGATAATACGTGATATTCAGTCTTTTCATTTTACATTATTCTCTTTACCTTTGAGACATCACTCCATTGTTTTCTCTAAGCTTCTGAGCTACTTGTAAGTTCCAAATGTGTCCCTTATTTGTATAAAATGCTGTATGTATTCTGTTCTAAGACAAAATATAGAGTCACTTCCATAGACTAATTATTGTGCCATTCCTTAGACTTTGACCACTAAACTGCCATTAGCCTTTGGGTTTCAAAAAAGTGAAGCAAAAGAGTTAAAGAAATATATTCACTTAGCACAGTATTCTGTGCTGGTCCATTTTAAGGGTATAGATGAGCAAGATTTAAACTGAGACTTAATCAAGTCTTCAGAAAATCACATTGAGTTTTTTGTATTGAACAGACAAAAACACTGCTAAGCCCCTGGGAATTGACATAGCCCTTTAAAATGACCACCTGTTTTTTACAGTTTGATGGTAATTGTAACATAGTCAATTAAAAATATCAGTTGACTGAAAATATGTCCATATATGGAAAAAAACTAGAAGAAGGAAACCTAGAAAAATGGAAATTTTTCTTTGGAGTGGCAGAATGAAATGTAACTAAAATATTTACCTAATGTGTTTAAGTAATTTCCTAAAATATAATTAACATTAACACATGATGTTGTTTTAGTTCTTCTGAAAAATGTTTCACTCTCGACAGGGCTGAGGGCTCTGTGGTATGTGCTAGCATGGTAATTGTCTATTGTGATAATGAGGTAAATAAACAAAGACCACTTATAAATCGGGCCAATAAGAATATTATTTTGTGTTTATTATTATTTAATTTGATATAAAGGATATTGTGGGTTAAATTAAGCTGAAAATTCTAGGTAATTGCTTAATTAGGCCTTCTCTCAGAGCTGAGTTTGAGTCTTAAAATACTACTGCTTTCTTTTATATGTTTTCAGACTGCTTGAATTAATTAAAAAGATTTACTGAGTTCTGTTTTCAGTTTTTGATTTTAGCAAAGTTTTGTATTTAATAATTTTTGTATGTCATATATGTAGCTGTATAACTGATGCTTCAATATAAATAGAAATGTTTTTACATAGATTACATCTCCATACTTGAAAATAAAATAATTTTTTTTTAAGAAAAGGAAATAAGTAGTTAAAAGCGGTCATCAAGTAACTATAAAGGAATTGGGTCACATTACCCTTTCTTTAGTTTATATTCATAAAATATTAAGTTAAAAAGCAGTATGTTGTAATAGACCTTTAGTCTTTGAAACAACAATCGTGAAACATTATCTGATTTAGATTTTGTCCCTAATTATTTAGCTCGAAAACCTTGGGCAGATCACGTAACATCCATGAACTTCGTTTCATGTGTTGAAACCACTGGTCTTAGTGTATTTGGCTGTAACATATAAACAGGGAGATAGAGAATCTTGTTTCGTGTTTCAAATGTCTGTATACTGAAGCCTCTTTTTCTCTCTTTCATTTCAGCCAAGCCAGCTCCTTTAGAAATAAAACCTTTGCCAGAATGGGAAGAACTGCAGGCCCCAGTTAGATCTCCCATCACTAGGAGTTTTGCTCGAGAGTAAGTCTTTGTTTAGAATGTGTGCCTTGATAGTTCACTATAATGGAAAATACTAGGAACAGTGGTTCCCAAAGTATGGTCTGGGGAGCCCCCCTTTCTGGGGGTCTGTGGAGTGAAAATTATTCTCATTATGATTCTTAGATGTCATTTGCCTTTTCCACTCTCTTTCTCTCATGAGTGTACCACTGGAGTTTTCTAGGGGCTGTGTAATGTTTAATCACATCCCTGGGACAGCTAATAAATAGAATGTGTATTTGTGTACTCTTGCGTTTTAAAAAGCTGTTCTATTATTTGTGATATAGTAAAAAATACAACCTACATAAACACAAAGTTCCTCGGGGTTCTCAGTAATGATTAAGGGTATAAAGTGTTCATGAGACTAGAAATTTCTGAGAACTACTGACCTGGCAAATACGGTAGTTTCTTGGCAGAGGTTAGTTAATCAAGATTTGTTTAAATGTACCTAGAATGGGTGCCTGGCTGGCTCAATCAGAAGAGAATGCTGTTCCTAATCCCCGGGTTGTGCGTTCAAGCCCAACTATGGGTGCAGAGATTATAAATATAAATTTATAGTATATATTTAAATTATATAGTTATGTAGAGATATAAATAAATGTATATAGAGAAATTAAAGAATATGTGAACTTACAAACTTTGTTAAATATGTGATCATGTTTTATGTTTACATGCACCTAGGCATTTTCATTGAAACTCTTAAATCTTCCTTTTCATGTCTGTGACTTTCTACTTACTCCCCATTAGCAGTACTTTTTTTGTTTTACACAGGAATTTGATGCCCAAAGGTCTACTTTTTACAATATAGCTATAAATATTAGGTGTGCATTTGAAGGTTTGCAATAAGTTGTAATAAGTAAATGTGTGCAATAAATGATTGTAAACATTAATGACTATTGATGAAAGAATGTAAGCAATCACTCATTTTTGTCTTGGAAGTGATTTTAGAAATTGGCATCAAGGTTTAGGTTTGTAACAGTAATTTCTTTCATTAGCTCCTCTAGATTTCCCTTGTCTCCCCGACCGGATTCAGTGCATAGCACAACTTCAAGCAGTGACTCACACGACAGTGAAGAGAATTATGTTCCCATGAACCCAAACCTGTCCAGCGAAGACACAGTATGTAAAATTTGCATCTTGACTTCTGTCTTCCTGAGCAGCCCTTCCAAGTCGCGCACTGGGATCTTTCTTCCAGTCTCTAAATCTTGCCCTTACATCCTTCCTTGTATACTTAAGGAAAAACGATAGAAGACAACTTTTTAAAATGCTTTTTAAAAATAACATTATAAAATTTAAAGCTGATAATGAGTCAAAGTGTAATACCGGTATTTATAAGTAGATTAAAAATGAGTTAAAAATCATAAAAGCTTTCCAGTTATATTTACTTTTAAGAAATATTTTATTTTTTAAACTGTTCAAGAAAATATACCAGGAGCATTTCATAATGCAGTTCTCCAGAACCTCTTCATGGCACTCTTATAGTGAAATGATCTTCTATAAGAGGTCTTTTGATGTTTCAATAATATACTCTTAGATAAGACTTAAAGATTAAAGACGTGTTCAAACCTAACTTGTTTTATATTGGCTGTAGTACCATAAGGCACAAGAATTTTATAATCATAGCAAGCCTGTGTTCCCCAGAAATTAGATAGTTGCCAGAAAGTACTTCAGATTTTAACAATACAAACTCAAAAAAAGAGAATACAATTTCATTTTAATTTTTAAAAATATTTTTCTTTAACCAAATTCAATTCTTGCTCTGCAACTTGTATTTTAGTGGATGAGTATATTGGTTATGTTGAGGTTCACCTCTGAGTAACAGAAGATAAACAAGGAGCAATGACTTAGGACAGACATTTATCTCATTCTCACATCCATAAGTCGAGGGAGAGGCTTGCCAGGGTTGTGTGGCAGCCCTGTCCCAGGGAGCCCTTAGGGATCCCAGTCCCTTCCAGCTCTCTAGTCTGCCATCTTCTGGGTACGGCTCACATGCTCCTAGAACGAGATGCTGCTGCGCCAACACTTCACATTCCAAGCCACAACACTGAGGACGGGGAGAAGCAGCAAAGGGTGCAGGCCAACTGCCTGATAAAGAAGGTTCCTAGAAGCTGCCGTACACACACAGACACAGAGGGGCTGGGAACCGTGGCTTTTCTTCTGAGGGACACTGGTCCTGACTAAACCCCCTTCATGTGAGAGAGGGGAGGGGAGGGCAGATAGCAGGGCACAACCAGGCGGTAGCTGCCAGGAGAAGCAGACATCTGATGTCAAAATTTGGAATGATTAACATTTTAGTGGCTTTATTTTCTTTAAAACAGTATTCTTTAGAGATTGAAAATATAAAGTCCATTTCTACTGACAAGTATGTTTTATGTCTTTAATGTACTTTAGGCAAAAACAGGTTCCTCACAACCCTTTGTTGTCAGGAAACAAGTGATTTGAAAAGCTTGATTTGGTGTTTAAACTAACTTTAAAATATCAAATTTAGACAGTGCTCAAAATGAGTAAGATAATTTAAAACATTTACATCAGACTGGATTAGAATACAAACTAGCTATATCAATAATACTTTCACTAATTTTAAGGCAGAACAATATTTGTTAATTGACTTCTGCTTTTGGATTCACTATTTTTCAGCTTGGTAAGTGGTGTTTTATTATTTTTATTATTTTTTTCTCATTATAGTAAATAAACTGGAAAAAGTCTACATAAATTTTCAGTGCTACATCAGAGTATATATTGTCATCAGTTTTAGTCTTTAGGTGGTTGAATGGACTTTTTATTAAAAAAGTAACTTTTTTCTGAGATACTAAGGCATGTCCTTTTGCCTGAAATAGTAATTACCATAAAAATTTTGGAAAGGCCATGTAATAGGAAAGTTTGGAAGTGTGATTTATCATGAAGGGAAAAGACTAGAAAGAAAAGTATTACAAATAAAAAGTCAAAGGAAATAAAAATATGAAATTGTTTGTTCTTTATGCCCTGTAAGATATAAAACATTAAGTCAGAAAGGAACTTTTACCTGCCAGCTGGTGAATTTCTGAAGTACTTAGGTCCTAAGTGTTAGAAATAAGCAAAAATGTTCCAGGTGAAAACACCTACCCACCATTCACAGTAGAAACCAACACTTCCATCTCCTCATGCTGCCAACTGCAAGGGCTTATCATAGTTTAGATGGCCCTGCCTTAGAACAGAGTGTGATCATTACAGCAATATTTTCCACACCTCTTTGCAGTTTGTGCATCAATGGCATACCATAGAAATTCACAAGATGTAATTGTGCTTGGACCAATGAAATCAGTAAAACAATTTGTCCGGGAGCAATTGAGACAAGATAGATCAAATCTGGCTTATACCTACCATGAAGATTCAATTCTCTACATTGACGTTTTGAAGCATGGCATATTTCTCATACTAGTGATCATGGAGGAGGCGGTGTTTAATGAAACAGTGAATTGGTGGTGCTGCCTATTAATTTATAAGAGAATCCAAAGTCAGGTGATCGTGAAGTGAACCCTTAATGTGACACCTAAATTTGAGTGACTGTATGTCACTACTAAAGACATAAATACTGTTAAACAATAGTAACAACAAAAATATGTTCAATAATTTTTCATATTTTAAGAAGAATTTTAGAAAAACCAAGCACTACTCTTATCTTTTTTTAATTCACAGAACTCATATGATAACTCCTAGAATTTTAGAGTTTTTCTAAACTCCTTTGGGAAAACACTGGGTTAAAGGCTGGAACACAAGGCAGGCTGTTCGCAGTGGAAATTAGATCAAGAGCAAATGGACAACCTTGCAGGAACACAAATTTTAACAATACTTAAAAGATGAAAAATTTCCAATTCTAATAATAGCCAGACAGAAAACAGGTTAACCAGCAATTCTGAGAAATTCTCTTTAGGAACAGCTTATTGAAATTAAATGTGTACGTCACATATGAGCTCATGGGTTCCCTTCATAAGCCTTGTCATAGTAGAAATAACTCTAGGTATTTCAATTAGGAGAATTCCAGATAGGGGTTCTTTCACGAGTCACACTTGAATACAAAATTGTACACACACACTACACACCTGCTGGATTTTTTTTAAAGTTGTTTTTTTGTTTATTTGTTTTTGAGAGAAAGAAGCAGAGTATGAGTGAGGGAGGGACAGAGAAAGAGGGAGACACAGAATCTGAAGTAGGCTCCAGTCTCTGAGCTGTCAGCACAGAGCCTGACACAGGGCTTGAACTCATGAACTACAAGATCATGGCCTGAGCTGAAGTCGAATGCTTAACCAACTGAGCCACCCAGGCGCCCCCCCCCGCCCCCGCTTGATTTTTTTTATGTGAGAATGAAGTGTGGAGTCAGGGAAAGAAATAGTTTTTTTTTATATATAAATTAGAAAACAAGGGAGAGGGGAATGGTGCTTTGTACTAATGAGCACCAGAACTCACTTACATTTTTTGTGCCTTACATGTTATTGTCAAAATCTTTTTAATGTCTTATCAGTAGTCGGTAAAATTGGTTTAAAAATCTGTTCCCACAAATAGAGCCCTCACATGCAAGCCTGTGGGCCACTCGCTCATATTACAGACAGTTTGTAGTATCTACAGTAGACTGCACGGTACAGCATTCATGTGTGCATGCAATTCAGACCATGTCCTGCTCGCTGAGCTGCGTGCCCTGGCACAGAGCTGGTAGCCCCACAAAGAGGGGCACCATTTTCTAATCCACAAAAATGTTTCACGCAGGCTATCAGCAGCCCTGCTTCAAATGAGGAAGTAGATTCAATATTTTTCTAGCAATTGTCCTTTTCCTAAATCACAGCTTTTACTCTATGTAACTTGAGCAAAGAGGAAAGGAGTAGCGATATATAAAGGATCAACAGAACCAGGTTTATGCCGTTTCCAAACTGTTTTGTTTGTCATAACACGTATAACTTTAAGTATATCGTTATGGTTTTCTTCAAAAGTATGCGAATATTTCTATATCTGTGCGAGAAGACACAGAATAGAAGCTCCTAATAAATATATAGTCTTGCCTATGAGAAGTCCAGAACATTTCTGGGTGAGGTTCAAAGCATCAAGGCAGGGAAATGAGGCATTTGTTGGCACACATTGAGAAGGACAGTCATAATTCACATAGAGGGCATATGTAGGGGCATAAGTACACGCCATTCTTTCCTAATTATTTAGCACTGATCCTGAAGTTCCTAACTGCTTGTTGATTTTGCATTTTCCTGCCTCAGGCTTTTTTGTTTTTGTCATTTATTGCTGTCCTCTTCTTCCTTTTCCCTTTATTTGTTTTTGGAGAGTAGCCCTTCTATTGTACAATTCCTAGTAAGACAGAAGGGATAAGGCTAAAGAGAAGACAGCAGAACTTAAATGGTGAAAAAATTCCACATGATTGAAACAAAGTGGACTTTGCCAGTGGAATCATTGTTCGTAGGCTTTAGTTAACATACATATTCTAAGCTAATTTTAGCTTGAAAGTCTTTAAATGAAATATAGAACCTTTAAAAAAATTTAATTAGAAGGCAAGGAGTGAGAGGATCTGGTAGTTTAAAAATATAGTCGAGTAAAGATATCATTTAAAGAATATTCAGGTGGAGCTATTGCATGTAACTGTACCTTGATGTTTTGGTCTCAGTTTGAACCCAGTTTGACTTTTGAAACATGTTTAGCTTACTCTAAAACCCAGTTGTAATCAGTTATGCTCATATCACTTATGTTCCTCCAATCCTAAAAGAAGATTTAATTTTCTAGGAAGACTTTTTTAGCCATGTCCTCTTGAAATAAATATTTCGGCTTTGGTAGACTGCAGACAAGATAAGCAGGACGTCTCATGGATGTTCAGTAGTTGATTTCATTGTATCACCATTTTCAGAACCTTTTTGGCAGTAATAGCCTTGATGGGAGAAGCAGTCCTATGGTCAAGCCCAAAGGAGACAAACAAGTAGAATACCTAGATCTAGATTTAGATTCTGGAAAATCCACACCACCACGCAAGGTAAGTGAAATCTCATTCTGTAGATACAATTAGCTCACCTGTTAAAGTCAAAGAATCACGTTTCCTTTGGGGAAATTTTATTAGTATGTTTAATTTATTTAAATTTAGTATAATCTGTTACTTAATGTTAAATCATAAATCACAATTAACAAAGTCATGGAGAGTAGGGAGTTCATTTTTTCCTTTCTAGTGGTATATAATAGGAATTATGCACATTCTCCTCTTTTAGTGGTTATTGTTGAAATGCCTACTTAACAAAATCTTGTCTTCATTCTCTTTTCATTTTTCTTTTTTTTAAAGATTTTTTGAAATGTTTATTTATTTAGAGAGAGAGAGTGCGAGTAGGGGAGGGACAGGGGTGGGGGGGGAGGTGTAGGGGACACAGAACCCCAGGCAGGCTCCAGGCTCTGAGCTGTCAGCACAGAGCCTGCCACAGGACTCGAACTCATGAGCCATGAGTGCATGATATGAGCTGAAGTTGGACACTTAACTGACTGAGCTACCCAGGCGCCCCCATTCTCTTCAATGTTATCTCACATTACTCCTCTTCTGGCTTATATGCTATTTTTTCCCAAAGTTTTGGGTTTTTTTCCTTTTGTTAAACCACAAATTACACATTACTACTATTAGTAGTATCCTGTTTTTTTTTAATGTTTACTTATTTTTAAGACAGAGAAAGAGAGAGAGAGAACAGGGGGAGAGCAGAGAGAGACGGAGACACAGAATCCCAAGCAGGCTCTAGGCTCTGTGAACTGTCAGCACAGAGCCCAACACAGGACTCAAACTCACTGACTGCTAGATAAGGACCTGAGTTGCAGCCGGACAACTTAACCGGCCGAGCCACACAGGCACCCCAGTAGTATTCTTATTATATAGGCAGTGTTTACTTACATTTTCAACACGTAGGAGATACTCTTAACTATCATCTGGCTTCCATCGTTCCTACTGAAAAGTATGTTGTCAGTCTAGTTAGTTCCTTTGTAGATGATTTTGTCTTTTCTGTCTGGCTCATGCTAAGATCTTGTCTGTGTCTTTGGTATTCTGCAGGATTACTGCAGTGTGTCTAGACATTTAGACATAGATTTCTTTTTATTTATCATGCTTCATGGAAGTTATGCTGTTCTTATTTCCAGATTTATATTTTTTATCAATTCTGGAAAAGTCCCAGTCATTATCTCTTTAAATATAGCTTTTCCGCTATTCCTTTTATCCTCTCATTTGCGGTTTCTTATTAAAGCTTAGTTAAAACTTATTCTGTGTTCCATGCCTCTTTTCACTTTTTCGTATTTTCTCTCTATTCATCTCTTTGTGCTTACTTGGGTTATTTCTTTTTTAATTTTTTTAACATTTATTTATTATTGAGAGAGAGAGAGAGAGAGAGCGCACCAATGGAATAGAGACAGAGAGAGAGAGAGACACAGAATCTGAAGCAAGCTCCAGGCTCTGAGCTGTCAGCACAGAGCCCAGTGCAGGACCTGAACTCGCGAACCACGAGATCATGACCTGAGCCGAAGTCAGTTGCTTGACCGACTGAGCCACCCCAGCACCCCTGGATTATTTCTTAAGATCTATCACCAAGTACACTAATTCTCAATTATTCTGTTTAACCCATTGTTTAATTTTTAAATTAAAATATTTTTAGTTCTAACATGAAATTTTGCTTGTTTTGTTTCAAATATGCATAGCTGTTTTGAATAGCTTGTTTCTTTCATGATAATTTATTCCTTTCATTGAGTTTTATTTTTTAATAACTTTGAGGATTTTATACATATGTAATTTATTCTGTTTCTGCAATCATTTCAATATCTGAAGTCCTTGGAGGTCTGAATCTGTGTTTATTGTTTCTGCTCACACTCTTCTTGATAGCTTGTTTCCTTCTATGTTTTGTACATTTTTTGCAAATTCATTTTGCTGAGCCTATCTGTAGGAATCCTGCAGACTTAAATTTCCTTCAGAATAGATTTGCTTTTTTTTCTGCTGGGAAAACAGGCAATGCTACCATTCTAGGACCACCTCAGTTTGCTTCATTGGTCCCTAGCTTAACAGGATAGCCTCAGATTGGACATACTCTCCCACCCTGGGCCTCCTGATTGCATTGCTGAGATAGGCATTCATCCTGAAGACAGCAGTTCCTATAAAGTTTACATTGAGCAGATCTCGGTGTCCTCTGTTTCCCTCACAATTTGGGTATTACTCTTACTTTCTAGAGAGCCCAGCAACACATTATTAATTCTATTTGGGGGCTCCTGTTTGGCTCAGTTGGTTAAGCATCTGACTTCTCAGGTCATGATCTCACCGTTGATGGATTTGAGCCCCGTGTTGGGCTCTGTGCTGACAGCTCAGAGCCTGGAGCCTGCTTCGGATTCTGTGTCTCTGTCTCTATGCCCCTCCCCACTTACACTCTGTCTCTGTCTCTCAAAAATAAATAAATGTTAAAAAATTTTTAATAATTATATTTGCTTTAAGTTAGTATCTACTTGTTTTTTAGAATAAGAGGTTTTGTCAGCCTATGTAGTTTGCCGTTCTTGAAATAACTGTTTTTCAAAAAACATTTCTTGGCTCTGCGAGTGAACACTGATACATGTTCTCAGGATTTGAAAAAGCCAAGCTTAAGCTAAAGGGAGAAGCAACCTGTGTAGCTTACGATGAACCAGCTCTGCGATTATTTTATAAGAATTTCATCTGTGTTAGGAGCTTTCGTCTAAATTCTTATAGTGATTTTTAAATTGAAGGAACAAACAGTGTACAGTGAGGAGAAAAACAACACTGTAAAATTGAGGTACTGTTATTTTTTTCTGTGTGTGACCCAATAGAACTTGAAGAGTTATTCATAGTGCATGAGTGTCTATGTTTTAAGGCTAAATTTCACCGAGAAAAACTCTCTTACAGTTGAGGCTTTATGGGTTTTTTCTTTGCTTTTTAGCAAAAGAGCAGTGGCTCTGGCAGCAGTGTAGCCGATGAGAGAGTAGATTATGTTGTGGTTGACCAACAGAAGACCCTGGCTCTGAAGAGCACTCGCGAAGCCTGGACAGATGGGAGGCAGTCCACAGAATCCGAAACACCAGCCAAGAATGTGAAATGAAAATACTGCTTTGCTGTTTCTGAACAAAAGAGAACTGATTGTAAAGATGAATCCTGTTTGACTGAAGATGACTTGACACTTCTACTCTAGGTAGATCCTCAACCGAGGAGAATTGAAGTCAAAGGACCTTTCACGTATAATCAAGCAACTTAGACTGTAAATGGTGCTTTGTGGTATCTGAACAATTCATAACATGTAAATAATGTGGGAAAATACTATTGTTTAGCTCTCAGAGAAACATTTGTTCCATAGTTAACACACTTCTAGTATTACTATATTTATGCACTTTTTCTTTTAAAACGTTGGTTTGGGTATTCCCAAATGTTCCTTAACATAATTCCTTTGGGAGTTCTTGTTTTTCCTCACACTACTCTCTGTAACAATACTAAGTTAACTGAGCTCCTTGTAGATTTGGAAATTGCTCTTTAACCTGCACTCTAACAACATTAAAACGAGAAGTAGATCGACAGTTTACCTGTCTACCTGAGTCTTCAGGTGATGGCCATTAGCTTAAACTACACAGTATCGATGGGCTCGTCATTCACTGCGTACCAAAATGCTGAGGATAATGTCTGTATTGGTGTCAGGAACTAATTCTCTGGCTCATGTACATTTAGTTTTCAGTGGTGGAACTTTATTCTATTTTGCTAACAGTGTTTTTGGTTCATTGAGTGAAGATTCTGCCCGGTGAAATCTTGCGCCTTGGACAGACTGAATCGTTAAACTCTCACGTAAGCCTACAGGTCACGTACCGACGTGCAGCGATGATGTGCTCTCACACTTGTTAACATGTATTAAACTTTACATTATTTGCAAACATAGATTATATAACTAATCAGGTACGTACCAGGCACTGATGTGCTAATACACTGATCAGGTTTAGACAATGAGCTTTAGTTGTGTTCTTGTTAGTCCTAATGTTGGTTTCCAATTTGGACTTAAGGAAACATTCACTGTTAGTTATAGCAACATACTGTGATTTTTTTTAATTAGACAGTAATTCAGATTTATTACTCTAAGAATGAAATTCTATCTTTTGACACCATAGTGCCCTTTCTATGATTTTTTAACTTTACTTAATATTCTTCTTGGCCTTATATTTAAATCCCTATGCAATTAATATTTTATATCTACATTTAAAAAAAAATAGATGTTCTCTAAGTGATTCTCATATGTAGCACCTGTTGCTTTTCCAGTAAAGGAATTAAGGATTTTGTACTGTGATTTATATTCACTGCCCTAATTCAAGAAATATTGGAGTGTTACTATAATGTGAAATCTTATAGTCATGAACCTCTTCCAACCAGATTTCTGAAATCACCAGAGGAATTCTGTAGTTCTGTCTTACCTATAATATGGTCCTGTGATATGGATATCAAAACCACAAATTCTGTATAGTGAGGCTACAGTTATATTTATCTGTTTTGGCTTTGCAGTGTCATTTAGAAAGCAGGTATAGTTTGTTGGTTTGCTTGTTTTTTTAACTAAGTTACAAACAATCTCTTATGTATTCATTTGAGACTTATTAACAGTTTTTGGAGGGGGCAGAGATAGGAGTACCCACAGCTTAGGCATGACTCCCTCCACTCAGACCTCTAACTGTTGCCTGAATACACAGATGTGTCCTGATTTCTGGTCTTTTGGCCATAGAACCGTGCCTCATCAGTGTAACGGGTTTATTTCCCCAGTCCACAAACTAAAAGTGTTCATAACAAGATGAATTGTAGACTAGTAACATTTGATGCTTTTAAATGTTTGCTTCTTTTTAAACAAAAACTAAAACTCAGAAGTGAATTTTCAGATGGATTTTTAAATAAAAAAGATTGTTTGAATTTGGTGTGCGTAAGCTGTTTTATAATGAAACCACAAAATAAAACCCAAAATTATTGAACTATGCCTAAATCATTAAAACACACGACACTGTTGATATGTGATGATGCTAAATTGTGTTATGTGGAAGATGAACGTATTTTCAGATTTACAACACGACAATAAGTAATATTATTAATTCAAAAATGGAATCTTATTTAAACCCGCCTATAAGAAGAGTTGAAGGCAAATAGACTGACTTTTTTAGTGTAGATTTTCCATTTTTTACAAGTCATCCTTTCTGAAGACCTGCAGCATTCTAATTGGCGGAAGTTTTTCCATTGTGCAGAATAATTTGATAACTGAAATGTATTAGGCAGTTTGTTTTAGCAAATGAAATCATCTTAAACACCATATTAGCAAATTAAAGGGTAGTTTCTTATGGAGCATTATTTTCCAAACATTTCTTGAATAAAATTTTGGATAACCCCAACACATAAAGCCTGAAAAGTTCATTTTGTCAGTGTAAATATTTTGGGTTCACATTTAAGTTTATTTTAGTACATAAAATTTGTGAATAACACAAATGTGTAATTGGCATCACAGACTTGGTGGAAAACCTCAGCCGCCAATTTATTTTTATATCTTGTTTTATTTGCATACTATCAAGAAAATTTGGATTCACACAAACATGAGTAAGTGTAAATAATAGCAGGTTTTAAACACACTTCTCAGGAGATTCTTTAATTAGAGATAGCTGAAGTCGTATTCCAAGGTTTAAAAAAAATAAATTATTCTGAGAAGTTAATACATAAGCAGTCTCCAGTATGGTTAAAATTGAAAAAAGGAGGGGGCATATGTAACACAGTAGAATGTGCACTTTTATTTTCAAAACTTAGAATCTGAGTCAAACCTTTTTAAAACCCTAATCACCTCCAAGAAGCTGAGTTTTGGCCCAGTGGGAGTTGAAAGCTACTGGTTAATTGTGTGGCAGAAGTCTTTTTCTCCCACTTGTCTGATTTATCTACTTTCTATTCCTTATTTTGAAAAACTAAAATCTTACGAAGGTTTGAATACCAAAGCACAGTTCTGCTTTCAAGAATTGAAATTTAAACTTGAATAATTTAAGCTACTTAAGCCACAGAAGGTATCACTTAGTAAGCTATACAAGATGATTTTTATCTACACTCTATAGTTTATACATTTTCATCTTTATTTTCATCAATACCATATAAGCTACTGTGAGCATTTTAGAGAATTCCATAAAGGTACTGTGTGTGTGTGTGTGTGTGTGTGTGTGTGTGTAGCATTGTATTTAATCCTAGATTTTGATATAGAAATACTGCTATACTTGCACGTTAAGGTCATACATCAATTTCTTCTGGACTCCTTATATTTAATTAACGAGGGTCACAGTCTTCGTATTCATAAATGCATTTAAACTGGAAGTTGAACACCAGTGTTTTTCTTTCTTTTTTTACTAGGAAGAAGTTGACTGCTTACCCCCTTTAACAAAAACGGTGTTTTTGATGTTTTTTAAAATGTTAACTATTTTGTGCCTGTACCATAGACACTGATCATAATTCTTGAATGCTTTCAAATACTCTTAGTGCCTCTTTCTTTGGCCCATTGAAAGTACTGGTGACAGTATTTTGAATGAATACAAAGCCGGTAAAGCCAAGCCCTCCTGATCCTGTCCTGGGTCATTCCAGTAGATCTTGTCCTTTATCGTCAGATAAGCAATCAGGTCCATAGCAGGGATTGTACATATGACCAAATCAAGCAGATACAGAGAGAAAGAGACGTATATTCTAGAGTAAGACTTACTGCCAATAACATCTGATACGCTATATGTAAATCTGTATGTAATTTAAAATACAGCTCTGAGTTGAAAAGCCATGGTGTAAATAAATAATGTAGACATTTTAGACTTGATAAGATGAAAAGTTGATTGTCAGGTTGTGGAGATAATTAGTGTTTACTCTGACTAAAAATGTTTATATATTACTTTGTCTTCTCTGGAAATAATTTAGTTTGTCTTCTCTTCTGTAGACAGAACTTTCTTTAGGTTCATTATAATGTCTATTATGAGTTTCAACAAACTGTTTAGTCAAGGGATTAACATAGCTTCTACTTTCTTAACATAGAAAGACATGCCTTGTGTGAATTATTGTAATCTGAATCAAGTGTTGATAATCATCCCAAATTTCAACAGCAAAATCTTATGTATAAGTTTATTTTTCCCTCTTGCACAACTTCTTTTGTAAAGATCCGATTGTAGATATTTTCTGCTACCAAATAAAACTTTTCAAACAATTTGGTTTCAAGACTTTAGTCAGTTTGGATACTGAGATTGTAAACCAAGAAGGGCATGTAAATTTATATTTTTAACCCTTCCCTAGAGTCTTTATCTAAATAAAAAACCCAACTCTGCCATTAACTATATGCTGTCCCTTGAACAACATGGGTTTGAACTGTGTGGGTCCACTTATTCACAGATTTTTTCAGCAAATACAGAGCAGCACTCTAAATGTAATTTCCTAATATTTTCTAGCTTATTTATTGTAAGAATACAGTATATAATACACATAACACGAAATACGAGTTAATTGTATATATTACCAGTAAGGCATTCAGTCAATAGTGGGTTATTAGTAGTTAAGTTTTAGGGAAATAAAACGTTACATGCAGATTTTTCATTGTGCAAGGGGTCCGTGTGCCTAAATCTTGTTCAAGGGTTAACTGTACTTCCCAGCCGTACGGCTATAGAGGTCACTCATGTTCTGCAACAAAGATTGCACTAGATCGTGCTAAAACATAATAAACGCACTCTAAATAGGAAAAGCTTCTGAGACAGTTGCCACATGCATTTGCTCTTTCACTCCTTCATCCAGCCGGCACTACCAGTCTTTGCTGAATAGAAGGCCAGTACATGCGGGTCTGCATGCAGCCGTCAACATCCAAAAATACTTGCTATGTATAAAACATGATTTGGGAGATGATGATTGTCTGGGGGGGTTCATTTCTATGAGAGTTTTCAAACATCTCCAGTACTTCATAAAACCCCAAAAAAGGACCATGTGAGTCCTTTGGCCATTCATTCCAGCATTTTGCAACTCTGACTCATTAAATCATGTTTGGGGAGTTCTGGGAGAGTGAGATTATCTTCTCTGAGATCATTCTCTCCTCATCTGTGTTTTTATCACCTTGTAAATGGTGAAACTTGTGACTATTTGCATATTATTTCTTTGGGAGGAAAACTGCGCTCTCTGATAAACACTTTCTGAGTTACAGTTTTTTTAGGAAAGTTTTATGGAGAATAACGGCAATTCTGTGAATGTGTTATTGCATATTTAAAAGCTGAGTCAGTGATAGGCATTTTATTAACCATCGTGATGGGTAACATTCATTCCTTAGTTTCCCTGTTTTATTACAAAATATACTTTTGTAATAAAATAAGTGAATATGTATAGAAAACTAAGATGTGTTTCTATACTTCATTAGACAAGATTTTATTACGATTGCAGTGCTTATGTTGGTGATTTACTCTGAGCATAATGTAGCTCTGATTTTGTGTTATATGTAATGCCCAGAATATTTAGAATGCTCAGTGTGAAGGATCTAGAATGTACAGAAAAGAAAAAAATTGCCCCCAAAGCCCACTTTCTCAAGCACCAGTATTGTGATGGTTCTGTCAACTTGGCTAGTCTGTGGTGCCCATGTGTCTTCAGACACTAGTCCAGATGCTGCTGTGAAGATATTTTGTAGATGTGGTCGATCATGTGGATAGGCCTCATCCAATCAGCTGAAGGTTTTCAGAGCAAACACACGTTTCCCAGAGAAGATTTCTGGCTCAAGACTGTAGCATAAAAGTCCTACCTGGATTGCCAGCCTACCCTACAAAATTCACACTTGCCAGCACACATTTGTGTGAGCCAATTCCTTAAAATCTCTCCCATGGATGGATGGATGGATGGATGGATGGGTAGATTAGCTGATCGATTCTGTTGGTCTATTTCTCTGAAAAACTTGACAGATCCCAGTATTAACTACTTAATCTGAGTGCCTGTTCCACTGAGTGCCAAGCAATAATTTGGGGGTTTAATTTGAAATATATTGCCATCTCCAAAATTATTTCCTCTTTTAAAATTAAAGGGTTGTTGAATTTCTGTAGCCATTTACTACTAACAGCAAAACATGTTTCTACTTCTGTTAGCCATAACTTTTTGTCTTTCAGGAACTATTAAGTTCACATCTCTAATAAGGAGGAAACAGTATGCTAAAAGAAACATGATTAGATTTTGCTAAGTGGGGCACAATATCTTATTAACAGAATTTCATTTGCTATGCTGGGGTTGTGGTCTTGACCATTGTCACATGCTATGACCTTAACACATGTATTTAATTATCCCTGCTTTAAAGTTCCCTTTCGTATGTAGGACACATATCCTGTATACCTCTAAAACTACTTTTTAATAGTTCTGTTAAAAACTTTGTAAAAAACAATGAGACTAAAAGTAGCTTACGTCAATCCTTAGTCAAAGTAATAATTCTGGAATTCAGACTAAATTTTTTTAAGGTTTTTTATTTATTTTTGAGAGACAGCATGATCAGGGGAGGGTCAGAGAAAGAGGGAGACACAGAATCTGAAGCAGGCTCCAGGCTCTGAGCTGTGAGCACAGAGCCCTACGCGGGGCTCAGACCCACGAACCGTGAGATCATGACCTGAGCTGAAGCTGGATGCTTAACCAACTGAGCCAGCCAGGTGCCCCTGGAATTCAGACTAAGAACAAAATACTGTTGTCTCACATTTCAGTTCTATAGGATGGTGGCCTATTAAAGATGAAATAATTTCACTAGAGTAGCTGCTACCAGTGGCATTATGCTAGGTGCTGTAGGAATCCAAAGAAATGTACATCATCTTTATCTTTACAAATTAATGTGTGCAATGACAAATAATATGGGACAATAAATAATTAATTCTGAGTTACCAATTTTGAGCTACTGAAGAAGACTCAAAGTATCATAGTCAAGAAAGCTTCAAAGAACTGGAGATTGAGCTGGGCACCTGAAAAGAAAACAGTGTGAACAATTTATGTATTAGTTTTTATTAGTTCTGTGAAAAGAGGAGGGTGTAAAAATGACAGAAGAGGCAAAATATGGAGAGCTGTGTATCCGGTGGAAGGGTATAAATATTGTATGAGTTATCTAATGCTGTGTAACAAACCAAAATATAATAGCCTAAAGGCATTTTTAAAAGGGCATTTACTCTCTGTTTCCATGGTCAGAAATTAAGGATTTTCTTGGCTGGGCAGTTCTGGCTCAGAGTCTTTAACAAAATAACAGATCAGCTGAGACTGTAGTCCTCTTGGGGCTGAAGGACCTGCTTCCTAGGGAGCGCACACACATGACTGGCAAAGTGGCAAGAGGCCGTGTTCCCCCTCCTGTGGACGTCTTCACAGAAGTGCAGTGAGTATCCTGGTGGCATGGTGCCAGGCTTCCCCCAAAGCCAGTGATCTCTGACACGAAGTGTAGGCTTCGCTGTCTTTTGTGACGTACGCTTGGAATCCACACCCTGTCATCTCTGTTGTACTCTAATAGGTCATATGGTCCACCCCCGATTCATTGTAGAAGACTTACAAAGACACAAATACTACAAATTAAGGATTGTGGAAGCATCTTAGAGGCTAGCCACCACAAAGACAGAGTTGGGTGTTAAGAGATGAGGTAAAGGACGGAGGAACTCAAGCAGAACTCAAGTGCATTGAGAACTAAGGATTTCAAAACATGAGAACAAGCCTAAGTATTAAAAGAGAAGGCCACAGGAAGTCAGGGAATTGTTCCAAACCTAGGTGTCTCCCTGAATTTAGCTGTGTGTTCTCATAAAATCCAAAGCTATTCAACAGTTATTGAGGCACTATGTTTTATATTTATTCTTAATCTCCATAATACTGGTGATAAATTTGAACATCTGTGCATGATTTAAAACCAAATTCTTAGCAACGTGAAGTAAAAGGGAAAGTTATTACAAATCGAAAAGGCTATCCGGACGCCTGGGTGGCTCAGTCCATTAAGCGCCAGCATCAGCTAAAATCATGATCTCACAGTTTGTGAGTTCAATCCTATTTTTAAAAATCCTTATCCTTAATGATGAAATGTTGACAACTTTCCCTTTGAGACCTAAACAAGACCAATATGTTCACTGTTACCATGTCTGTTCATTATTGTACTGAGGGAAAAGTATAAGATTTGGACATAATAAATAAATAATAATAAATAATTAAATAAATAAGAAATAAAACTGCCATTGTTCACAGATGATGTGATTGTGCATGTAGTAAATGCAAAAAAAAATCTACAGATGAAAAATGCTGTATACAAGATCAATATGCAAAAATTAATTGCTTTTTTATGCACCTACAACAAACAATTCAAATACTTTTGTAAAAGTTAGGAGGTTATGATAGCATAAAAAATCAAATACTTAGGAATACATTTAAAATAGAAAATTCAAAATCCCTGATGTAAAACACTGTTAAGAATAAATAAAACCAGAAGGAGGGAATATGCCACATGCATGGATTGGCATCAGGTAGTCAGTACTGTTAGGATGTAAGTCTTATCCCAAATTTAATCCTCAGATCCAGTGCAGTCTCACTCAAAATCCCAGGAAGATTTTTATTTATTTCCTTGTTTTTAATGAACCTGAGAAACTGATTCTTCAATATTTATAAAAGTGCAAAAGACTAAGAATAAACAAATACTCTTGAAAAAAAAACAATGTGAAACACATACTACACAAAATTTGTGAGTCATTACAAAGACATAGCAATTAATGCAGCATAATATTGGTACAAGGAATGAAAAATATACTAATAAAATTCAAGAGAGAACACAAATACAGAAGGACACAAAAAATGGATACTTGATCTATGACAAGGTAGTCTGCAGAACAGTGGAAAAACAATGTTATTTTCAATAAATTGTGGTGGACAAATTGGATAGCCATGTAATTAAAGAACAATGACTTGTAGTTCACATTATAAACAAATATAAAATTCCAGTAAATCATAGACATTGTGGAAGGCAAAACAATAATAAAGTTAATATAGGATGGTTTTATCATGGTTTGAAGAGAAGATTTCCTAAGACAGAAGAATTAGCGAAAAAAGAGAGGATTGATAGATTGGATTGTATCAAAATTCAGAACATCTGTTCATTAATAGACACCATTAAGAGAATCAAAAGCAAAACATAATGTGGATTAAATTTGCAACTCATGTAATTAACAAAGGACTCATACCCCAAATATATTTAGATTCTAGATCAAAAAGAAAAACAGTAATCTAAAGAGGGGAGGGAGAAGATAAGAGAAATAATAGAATATTCACAAAACCATACAAAAAGACTGAAACATGAATGGTTCAACATGAGCAAATGTAATTAAAACCACAATATCATATTACTGTACCTCCACCAGAAAAGTGAAAGTTAAAACTGCCAGTACCAAGTATTGGCAAGGATACACAGCAATAATTATTCTCATACGGTGTTAATGGGAGTTCAAAGTGGTACAATTACTTTGAAGACTTTTATTTCTTATGAAAGTTGGACATATGAATACCCTGTGGGCCAATAAGTATATTCCTAAATATAAGCCCAACTGAAATGCATGCACATGTGAACCAAGAGACAGGCACAAGAATATTCATGATAGCATTATTTATAAAAACCAAATGCTAAATAACCTAAATGTCCATAACACTGGAAGAGAATATAAATTATGTACTATTCTTACAATGAAGCTATGTAAGTGAATGAACTACAACTATTCAAATGCACACAGATGATCTCACAAAAACAGTGTTCACTAAAAGAAGCTAGACACTAAAGAACAGTTAATGTATAATTTTAAATCATAAAGTTCAAGAACAGGGAAAATGAAATCATGGCATTTCATGCATGCTTGGATGGTAAAATTATAAAGAAAGTAAGGAACATTTTCCAGGAGGAGGAGCCAAGATGGCGGAGAGGAAGGGAGCTCTGGAAACTTCGTCTGCCCCATCTATCGAACTGAGAAGGACATTACTCTCATCTGCAAGAGCAGAAGGAAAAAATATGGATTCCAGAAAGAAGACAACCTCAAAGATGCCTGAGTGAGCAAGTGTGAACTGGGGAGATTGGAAAATGGGCCAGCCCGAGAGGGCAGGGGAGGTGGGAGCCCCAGCCCAACACAGGGAAAGCGGACAGAGCCCCTGAGAGACAAAGGGAAGAGAAAGAGAAACTGAACACGCTCATAGTACTGTCTCTGGGGAAGAGATAAAGAACGTTTAACTGCACTTGGGGAGAGAAACTCTCACTCCATACATAACTCCTGGGTAGCCCAAATCCCAAACCCGGGTGGCACAGGGGAAAAAACAGCTTCCAGCCCTGCCCATCCTGGCAGGGAGTTGCCGGCTGCGCTGGTGGCGGCGGCAGCCCCAGGGGCAGTCACATAGGCCTCGGCTGTGGGAGCAGGAGCACACACCTCATTTGCACGGTGCATCTCACCCCCAGCATTGGCCAAGCGAATCCCGAATCCCGGGTGCCAACAGGGAAAAAATAGCCCCCACCCCTGTGTGATCCCGGCAGGGAGTTGGCAGCGGTGGAGGTGGGGGGAGGGGGCGGCGCGCTTCGGCTGCAGGAACATGCAGCTCATTTCCGGCAGCTCCCGACGCCTCAGGCAGCAGCAGCCAAATCCTGGCTGGTGCCAAGAGAAACTGATCCTTCCCCCAACGCGATTGATTGCGATCCTGGCTGGGGGCTGGGAGTTGGTATGGTGTCTGTTAGGGCGTGCACTTTGCCTCCTGCTGCACACCTCACCTCAGGCAGCAGCAGCACAAATCTCGACTGGCGCCAAGAGAAACTGATCCCTCCCCCTACGAGATCCTGGCTAAGAAGCCAGCCACCAAAGCAAGTACATCTCATCTGTGGTAGCATAAAAGTGCATGGACTAGGATTTTGAAATGAGGCGGGCCTGGAAAATAAAACTTGGCTCAGCTGCGGCACAAGGAGATCAGACTCATTAGAGTGGCCTACAGTATGTAGTTCCAGAGGACCTTGGCGTGCCGCCATTCTACTCGCTGCAGCCACCAAGACAGGGCCTCTGGGAGCAACCCCCGAGACCTACTACACCCAACCACGCCTATCTGCGAGGGGGAGCTGCTGATCTTTTTTTCTCTCTTTTTCTTTTTCTTTCTTTTGTTTTGTTTTCTTGTACTTATTTTTTATTATTATTACCTTTTTTACTTAAAAGGTTTTTTTTAATTTTTACTCCTTATTTTTCTTTCTCCTTTCTCCTTCTTTATTTCTTTTTTCTTTTCTCACAATCCAGATATATTATCCCGTATCTCATCCTTATCTCTCCCCTCAACTGCTCATACACTTTTAGACTGTCCACTGTCCTTTGTTGTCTCTGGCTGCCTTTATTTTTTTTTTCTTCTCTTCTTTCATCTCTTTCCTCTCCATTTTCTATCTTTTCTTTCCCCCTTTTAATGTGTTTGTTTGTTTGATTTGTCTGTGCGTTTGTGTGCTTCTGTTCCTTCTGTGTTTGTCTGTCTGTTTTCCTTCTTAGGGCTGACCCAAGAAACAAGCCAAAGTGCGCATGATGGCGAGTCCCAAATATCGATGAGTAGGGAAATAAAATATTCAAAGGCACAACTAGAGAAACTGAGAGACACCATTAAAAGAATATTTCCTGAAACGACAGGACCTGGAAGGTCAATAAGCCTCCTTTAACAGAGCAAAATCAACAGGTGCACAACACAACGAGCTTTTTAAAACTGACAAGGGACAGAAAACTAGCCAAAATGAGGAAACACGAAGGAACTCTCCGCTGAAGAACCTCCAGGAAGAAATTACAGATGCAGAACTGCTCAACACAGACCTAAACAACATCACCGAACAAATATTTTAAAAACTTGTCATAAAATTAATCGCTAGGGTTGAAAAAAGCATCAAAGAAG